>VSTD030004734.1:0-10128 GCA_008808055.3 Sporobolus alterniflorus
GATATAATTTATTGTATAGTTTGTTATTTGAAGAAACGTATGTGTGATATTACTTAACTAAATTTTAAAAAATGATATCTCTATCTCTACTAATTATTAATTCCCTTAAGGTCCTCTGCCCCTTATTCCTCCACCCCTTAATATATCATCCGTACAGGTGGAGGTGCGTCCATGCTCGCCCCCGTAAGACTATCTCCGGCAGCACTCGGTGTTTGGAAAGTGCGCAATTTTGGCTGTGGGTCCCACCATAGCCGATAAGCGATTTAATCAACATTTGCAACAACGTGCGGCTGCAGGCAAGCATATTTGGCACGAGCTTGATGCCACATCCTTGTTCAAATTCCGTTCCTATCTCCAGCCTCCTCCACGAGCGCCCCAGGCTGTCATATGTTGCCGCACCTTTGGCGGAAGCTGGACTCCGAGCCGTCACACCGCAGCACTCTCACTATTCCATCCAATCCCTGTCTCGGTCTCCCTCGGTGTTGCTCTGTTCTTTGATTAAACTGGAGGTAAGCAAGTTTAGCACTCCCTCACTCTCTTCCTACAAGTATTTTCCTGTTTACTCCACTCTCCAGAGCCAATGCTGAGCTCCCTTGTTGCCAATTTTAGTTTGCTGTCAAACTCTCCAAGTCCCATAATATTTCCCTTCTCTAGTTGGTGCCCACCACCCCTCCACCATATGTGTGCTACGCATTGACACCATTGCTACCCTGCACGGATGCGAGGATGAGAGAGAATACGGTGGAATGGGGGCTGCCGGGGGTGCTCGCCCATTTTGTGCTTATGCATGCGCACGCCACTGGAAGGGGCTACAGTGCCCACTCAGTGTGCATTTTGCACATGTGAGGGCCTCTCCGCACTCTACTGGAGATAGCCTAATGCACCCCCGATTCATATCACACCTCCACCGCCATGCCTCTGCCTCGACCACCGCACCGATTGAACCCTCATTTTAATGGTTCTCTTCGCTCTTGGGTTAGGTCAGGATCAACGATACTCACCAAGGCATCGTCTCCTCACGATTTCGGTGAATTTCTTTGCTCCTTTTGATGGGTTTGGATAGGCAACTGGTGTTGCTTTCTAGTGATTTTGAGTGTTCCTGGATCATGAGTATCGAAGTGATCTGCGCGGTTGGGGGCAAATACACAGATCAGTGTGGTTCTCAACTCGATTATTTGGTTGACGCTATTCTCTTGCTGCAGGTAGCTCATCATGGGCTAGGTGAAGGGTGCAACCAACATGGAGGAGGGAAACCTGGTGATCGGCATGGGTGAGTCACATCATACAACTTCAATAGCGAGATCTAGGTGTTAGGTTGATCTCAATGTGACACAAGTATCCGGAGTTGGTTGTAGACCAAGTCCCGGATTCTCCCCACCTTCACACTCTAATCGAAAGCATTTTCTCAAGATTCACGAGTAGTGGGCCCCTGCCGCATGTGCATATATAAGAGGCATGCGAACCTAGGTTCACCAAGCCAACTCACGCCTAAGATCGGACTGATTCTGAAGGCACATAGCGACGTGAAGCTCCACTGCTTTGCCGCCACCATTGGACTCCTCTACACCGAGCACTAGTAGCTCATAGCATCTTCCTCTTCATCGTCCAAGAAGCAAGGTATGCCAATTAAGATCTAAGACTTTCCTTAGTTAGAAACCCATGTAGCGCAACCCTAGTCTATCCCGTAGTATGTAAGTCTATCATTTGCATCAAGAGCTGGTCTAGGGTTTTGCCTATTTCAGGTTGAGGGCGCCGGGACCCCTGAGTCAACGCCATTTCACTTAGGTCTACTTTGCTACTACAAGAGATTAGAAGAAGGGGACCCTTTGTTCAAAACTGAACAAGAAATATCCAAAAGATGAATAAATGGAACCCAAACCCTAAAAAAACAGTGGCAGATACCTACCTTGGGCCGCCGCTCACCGGACCTGACCTCATCGGACTCCAGGAAGGAGGCCCCGAGCTCTGCCACTCACCGGCGTCAACCTAGGGTTGACCAGCTCAGGATCCGACTAAGGGCCCGCCGTGTGATGGCTCAACGACGGCGCACTCACCCTTGGGTCCTGATGGCTCAATCCAGGAATTTTGGAAATTTTAGGAAGTTCATTTTGGCTTTGATCCCAAAATAGAATTTCATCCCCATGTTTTGTTATTCCAGCATGCAAATCTTAAAAAAATTCTCGATATCAGGAAGAAATTGTTTTGAGGATCAAATCACAGCTAAACGTTATCAAATTTTTCAGACTTAGCAAAATTTCCAGAATCTACTTAACACTTAGCCCTCTTCTCAATTCCGTATCTTCTTCCAACTTGAGAGTTGGTCTATGCATGACACCCAGATTGAAGAGCAATGGTTCTAGACCCTCTTGGAGAACTCCTTGTCCAAATTTGTGCACTATTGAATTTATACTAGTGAACGCAAACTCCCCAAGTGTCCAGCCTCCTTGGATTCAAATTTGGAAATAAATCTAAATTTTTATTCAAACTCTATTTTGATTCTGGAGACATTCCTATAAAGAAAGTTATTCCTTACATCAAATCATTCACAACCATAATTTATTTCAATTTTTTTAGTCTAGGAAGACCACTTTTGGAACAAATCAAATTTAAATCGATTTGAATTTTCATTTCAGATTTTTTTAAATTCAGCCAGGCCCATGTGCTAGCCTCTCTCTCTATTCCTCTGTACTGGACCCCATTTCCCTACTCCCGCACGACGTGCGCTGGCACCGGCCGTCGCTCAGTCACGCCCACCTGCCACGGGCCGTGCCGCCCACCGTACCAGAACCCCTTCTCTCCTTATCGCGCCATGGTCGGACCCCGCCCCCCTCTCCTTAGCATTTTATTTTACTTCTAGGTCTCTTTTTCCTGCCATTACTGCTGAGTTCGGTCCTCCACCACCCCGAAGCTTTGTCGCGTCTCCAATCCGACCAAGGAAAAAAAAAGAATGCACACCAGCCTCCTCCGACTGTCCTGCCACACCTCATCGCCGGTGACCCCGTGAGGTGGCCGGAATCCAAGTTTTCCCCAGTCACTACTAAACAATGACGCCCAACACCTCACCGGCAAATTTGTCACCGTCGGTGAGCGTATCATTCATATCTCCCTTCATCGTTTGCCGCCCCCACCACCTCACCGTGGGCAGCTCGGTCCAGACAGCCTCTGCCCTGGTTTCCTCTACGTCGAGTTGAGGCACTACTCAGTGAAGCTTCCCAGACAAGCAAACAGACTCCTAGTCACCTCCTCACCGGTGTCCGCCGCCGCACTGGTGAGTTCCTGTTGCTGCACACCACCCCATCTGACAGGTGTGTACCTGTTGCCTTGCCCGGCAAGTCCACCTCACTGCCCCGGTGCCTAAGGTGAAGATCAAACAGTAGCTGATCCCGCCGTCGGCCGCCGTGCCACCGCACCAGACTGGAGCGCAGTGACCGTAGTTATTTGTTAGGCCAGGCCAACAGTGCTGGGCCACGTGCCACTTTGGAGGCCAGCATTGTTCATAGCTTTTCTTTTTTTGAAATCAACTATTCGATTAAATGTTCTAGAAATTGATTTAAACTTCCAAAATTTATAGAAAACTCAAAAAGATGCAAAATAAAATTTGTTAGAATCCTTGTGATCTGATATTTGCAGTAAATTTCAAGAATCCAAACCTTGTATAATTTATTTACAAATTTATATTCAAGTTCAATTCTTGAAACTTTGCATGCACCTCCTTTTGATGATCATAAGCTTGTACAAAATGGTTCACTAATTTTCACTGAGCAGAATTGCAGTTACTAATTAACCCTTGCTGCAATTTTAGTAAATCATTAAAAATAGCACCTGCAGTGGAAAATACCCATATTTGGTTTGAGAGTACACCTTGGACTCCTGAACCTGCATAAATTAGAAAATGCTCAAAAACTTTATAATTCTCATGTTATTAACTTTTAAAGCACTTAACTCAATTTTTAGTTAATATCAAGCTAAGAGAAAAGTAATAAAATGATTGCACTAAACTTATAAATAATAGAAGTGATGTTTTACTCAATTTATGCATGTGAACATCTCATGTGTGCATCACTCTAATTCAGCTCATATGCATATGCTAGATCACAGGCAACCTGAGCCGGAATCGAAAGCCCGAAAGGAACAAGTCCCGAAGGTGCGAGGGTCCACAAGTGACAAGTTGCATGGATACTAACATTGCTTTTGAGCAAGGCAAGCCCCAGTGCATCCCACCACCTTCCTTGACTTTTCTTTTTAAATCGCTATACTTATGTCATTCTTGACTATGCATTAAGTTTATAGGAATTGTGTTGGTACCGTAGTTGCATTATGGTTGTTCTTTCAAATTATCCTTGACTACCTTTTAGTAGTTATAAGACATTAGCACCATGCTAGGCATAGTGGTAAGAATCGGTAGAGATCAGATGACATGGAGGTCACTCGGCTGCTAGGATGTCATACTCTTAATTATTAGAGGTTTATATTGAGATTGTTAACGTAAGATCGGGCGGGGCCATTAGGGAAAGCGAAGGACCGTCGGTTAGGAAGGGCGAGGAGAGTGATGTGGAAAGTTGGCACCTCCAAGGTTGTAGCCCCCGCCTGTGTCGGTTAAGGACCGATGGATTGGCCCCCCATGAGCAAGTATTGAATGCACTGATCACATGTTGGTGATATGGGCCTAGTAAACTGATCTAGCTGGTCAGCAACAGATGCTTGGCTTTACCCCTACTGCTTCAACAGCTGTGAGGGGGAGAGAAATTGGATGGGGACCTGTGGATCGGTCAGCCGATGTGCTGGGGATGTAGTCGGGAATTCTTTTTTCTTGGAAGTGATAACTCTGTCCAACGTTGTTGACAACTCCGTGAAAGATTGCCACGTATGGGGACTGTCCACAGGAAGCGTACAAGTTGTGTACATCGACTAGCGTGGAAAGCGTCTGTGTCATATGTTTGAGGTTTCCCCTACAGGGTGTATATCGATTCAAATCACCGTGACTCTCGGATATAAGTAGCCGTTTGTCTTGTGGCAGTCATCACATAGATAATTTAATGGAATTAATGGTGGTTTATTGGAATTGCTTTGTTATAATACTTGTATTGCAACTTTTGTTTGACTTAGATCAGGTTGACATGATTAAAGTTTAAATTAACAGCATGATCTCCCACCGTCTCCCCGCTTCCTTCTCTACGGCTGAAAAGAAAGATAGATAGAGAAACATATCTAAAAATAGGAGGGAGTTGTTGAGCTTATGGGGTGTCGTATCTCCTTCCCTTCTGATTCATGGCAGAGTCATGTTGGACCACGTCGGTGGTCACGCAAGAGCACCTGCAAAACCTCGTGAGTCACGAGTATATGACAGCGGTGGAGTTGGCTACCTGTCATGTACCCGATGGTCCTGCATGTTCTGCTCCGACGGGGGGGATACGTCGTGGTGTGCGTGGTGTTCTATGAGCGAGCAAACAGTGTGCCATCACACTGATTTCTCCGCTATCTACTGTTGTTCTATGTTCTGGAGCTACATCATTTGACCCCTTCAGGGTTCTTCCACATGGCTGCCTTCGTGACTCTGTGTGAGGCCTATATGGGGATTGAGCTCCACTTCAACCTATGGAACTACTTCCGCGCCCAGCTACAATAGGTCTCAGACACGGAAGCGGCGGTGTTGGGTAGTGCAGAAATCTTTGTCCGATCTAGGCCTGGAGTTGATCCTTGCTTCCGCCTTCCGACGTCTGACCCTTCGACCAGGTGGCAGAAAGTATGGATCTTTTTTAGGAATGATGCCAACACGGCGCTCCCCGTGTTCACAGGTAGCCGTCCCATCCCTTAACCCAAATGGGGGTACAGGGTGTGCCAGAAACACATCCACATGCTACAATCTCTGCATGATTTTGTCTAGCAGCTGCTGGGAGGTGGGTTGACAGGTGTGGACCTTTGTCAGCTGCCACGTCCAACCACACCGCCGGTGAGAGATGACCATGTGGATGTATCTGGGGCTAAGTTGTTTCTATCGTCCCTTCTCCATAGAGTAGGACAGTATGAGGGTCAACACCTGGGTCTGAGGGGTCCTTGCTCATGGAGCTAATAAGAATATTGGCTCCGGCCCAGTCCCTTTATGAGAAGGGGTCGACAACCCCTAGGTGAGTCTGCTCGATCTCAGTTTCATCTGCTTGTGTCAATTTCTGCTTCTCAAAGCATATGCATTCTTATGCATGATCTTGGGTGCGCGTGCATCGCCCCACATGGGGTCACCTTACCCGAGGATGTGGTGAGGTGGGAGGCCCACTGTATCCACAACGAACAGCTGTGGGAAGAGAGGCAAAGGAGGCGGGGTTGGAGCGCCGCCTGGTCGGTCATGAGGGCACGGGGGGAGGAATCTCCCTCTGAGCCTGAGTCTTCGGGAGGTGGCGTCGAGGAGGAGGATGAAGATGAGGAGCCAGCAAGCAGGGATCTCCGTTGGCATGCGTTGGCCAAAACAGCCCCGAACGGGTACCGGGGCATCGTTTGGCCTGCCATCGTAGTCTGGTCTCATGCTGGTTTCTTCTAACCTGCAGCGGGTGAGTGTTGCGCTAGTGGTGACGAGAATTGCTCACTTACTTGGGGTTTTATAGGTCCCACTGTCCTCATCGGATGTCAGAGCTATTGCCGCCATGGTGGTGGGGCCGTCCTCGTTGGGCACTGAGGGCGCTGAGCCTTCATTCGAGCTAGCCCGCCCTTGGTCTTTCTTGCCGGTGTCCTCCTGGTATGCGCATGGTGTTGGTCATTTGTTTACACCGCTCCCTCTTCTCCTGTTACTACTCTAACCTAAAAAAGTGGTGTCGTGGTGATAGGAGTCGCGCCTCATCGGTCTCGGTCTGTGGCGGCCCAATGATTCCCCTGCACCTGCCCTTGATGGCATCATCGATTATGAGCATGGGTGACCTAGCCGAGGTTGCCTTGGACTCACAGCGGCTGGTGGTGGCACCGGTACCTAGGATGCCGAGCGCTAGTGGCACCACGCAAGATGCCGCCGGCCTCGGGTTGGTAGGTTCTGGCCCCCAGCTAGGTGATGACGCCAGGAGCTCATTGTGGGATTTGGTGATGCACGGCACCGGCGCTGGTGTTCCTAGGAGTGTTGTCCCTGGTGATGCGCCCTAGCCCCCGGGTCCTCAGGTACCACGGGTTCGGGAGTATCTGGACTTTACATGTCGGGCTCTCTTGACTTTCCGCCCCCGCCAATTAACTAGAGGCTGCTAGGGGATGAGGCAGAGTCTACATGCTCGTGGGTCACCACAACGGAGAGGTTGTTGCATGAGACGTTGGTCTCGGTCGACCAGAACATCCTACATCCGATTCGGGTTTGTCTCAAAAAGAGAGGGAAATCTTGCTCACATGCCATTGGCTCCCTCCGCGCTCTTTCATCTCCTCCTGTATTTTGTCTCTGCGGCTTTTGTCCCGAGGTAGCGCGGACGTGCCTGCATTGCTGGCGGAGGTGACCCGAGTGTGGGAGGCAACCGCTGCAACGGAGGCTACCCGCGTCGTGGCGGTACTTGTTGCAAAAACTTCTGCCTAGGAGGCTACTGCAGCATCGAACAATGCTACTTTTCATGTCAAGGATGCAGAAGACTGGGCCACCCTGGTGGAGAGGGAGGCACTGGAGAAGGTATCGAGAGTGGAGGCAAAGAACATTGTGGTGTTAGCCTCTGCTCGTGAGGATGACGATGGTTTCATCCAGAAGATCACCCTCCTTGAGGGCGAGCTTGTGGCTTAGCGTCAGGCCCGAGAGGTGACTGAAAGGGAGCACAGAGAAAAATTTGAGGAGCTCACCCTTCTGTAGACCCGGGGCTCTGAGCTGTGCCACGCCATCATCGGTCCCCCACGAGCGAGGAATCACCTGTCTGAGGGGATGCGACATACGGCCCTCTGCCATACTAAAATGGCCAGGGAGCTTGCCGCACTTCGGGCGGCGGTGTCTTCTGCCATGTAGTCGGTGCTTGGGCGCTTGCCCAATGACACCTTTTGTGTGGAGGTTTTGGGATGAGAAATTTGTAGGGGGCGACGGTGCCAGGACCGTCGTGGAATGAAAAATAGCGGGCCTCTAGCGGCCGGCCCCGGCCCAAACAGGGCTAGAAACGGGGTCAGACCAACACCAGCAAGTGCACTCCACTAGCTGTGTGGCGGCGATGAAGTGGATCTCCGCTATTTGGCGGTACATATTGTCTACCCCATAGGCGGTGAGCGGAGGTGAAGCGCTCAGGGGCTTGGTCGCAGTGGCCTCCATCTGCTCCCCCCCTCCCCTCATGGCTAGCAGGGGAAGCCACTTCCCTGGCCTAAGCTTGAGTGGAGGTGAAGTCCATCATCAGGATCCTCTCCGCCACAAGCGCAAGCTTGTGTCGTAGCAGCACATGCGACTGGACCGTGGTAGCGGCTTGCTTGCCGGTGAGCATACTTCACCATGGCGCTGTTTGTGGCTCAATGTTGGGCTGCCAAGCACGGGCTTGCGCTTGCTGCCTCCCTTGACGAGGGTGGCATTACTCAAAGGGGAGGCCGGTGTCCAGCCGTGGCACCGCTGTACGCGGTGGAACCATCGTCATGGCTTGAGTTGTCAGAGCGTTCTCCATTCATGGTGTGGTTGTGACAGGAGCGGGCAGAGCCCCCGTGCCATGCCTCCTGGGAGAGGGGAGGCTGAAGCCCCCTCCCCGCTCGACGCCATGAGGAACTCCTCGGCGTATTCTTCTATCATGGCCCGCCGCAGGGGTGGTGTCTCGCTACTAGTTGAGCACATGAAGGCGGCACCTGAGTCACCCCTCCTGGGGGAGAGGCTCAGACCGCCGAAGTAGTCAGCGATGAACTTGAAGCTCCCAAGGCTAACGGTTTCACCTAGGGAGAAGCCACCGCACGTCAGGTGTTCACCATCGGCAGCTATGGTGATCACAGATGAGGGAACCATCGGAATGTCTAGAGGAAAATCACACTACAAATCCCCCTTCCTAGCGTGCCAACTGTCGGTGTTTTCTACACTGGCAAGAGCAGGGTGATCAAGATTGTGCATTCTAATTCTGAGATGGTCTTGTGAACTACAAAGCATACAATAATCTATCCTGGTTCAGGTCCCTCCTTGAAGTTAATAGCCCTACGTCCAGCAGTTTGATATTGAAGATGAACATGTGTTACAAAGGGGTGAGCAGAGAGCTCGAGAAGTTCGTGTGGTGAAGGGGAAATGGATCTCGTGCCCCTGCCTGAAGAGTAGGGGGCCTTTTATAGGCTGAGCAGTGGTTGGATAACTACAGACTAGTTCTTTTACATTTGGGAGTAAATTACACAGCCAGTGGGGCACCAGACTGAGAAGGTCGGTTTGTAATGGATGGACAAAGCTTCCATGATGGTCTTCTGGGCTCTCGGGTGTTCTTCGTGGTTCCTGAGCACTCTTGGCGCTGAGGTGGATGATGCATGGTACAGTTCTTTGAGACGTTGCTTCACGGCATCGCTTTACTTGGCTACTAAGCCTGCCCATGTGGGGGTTGATGTGGATGGGCTAGCCTTCCCTCCACACTGTCCTATGGCTTGCTGCCATCAGATGAGGAGACAGGGCCTCCTGCTAGGCATTGTCTTGTCCCGTCATTATAGTGGGGGCAGTGGTGCCTTTCCAGGCGATGTGAAGCCCTTGGGCTTGGATATTTGGTGGAGTATTGACCATATGGATGTCTGTACTACCAAATCTTACATAGAGTAAATTGTCTTTTACCGGGGGCACACTTATCCTTTGTCAAAGCCATCATGGAGTTTAGGTGTGTATCCATGGTCTAGCTACTACGTCAGGTGGCGATGGGATGGATTCGGCACTCGAGTACATGCTATCACGTGCGCGTGGGCTCCTATGGCCACGTCCCATCGTACCAGGCACCCAGGTCACCGCTTCCCGAAGCCTCGGGGCTGGTAACACTTATCCGTTGCTGAGAGCCCCCGGGCGTGTTTGGCCAGAGGCTTGGGTCTCACCCCAGATCGAGGAGGGAGGTGGGACGGTCAGACAGGTGGCAAAATCCTGCCTGCTCACGCCCATCGTAGGGTGGAAAAAGCGTAAGCGTGGATTACTCTAGGATTAGTTCTTTTTAGGTTGGTGGTCCCTCCTCTTCATACTGGAGTGGTGAGGTTTATCTGGTATGG
>VSTD030004735.1:0-10127 GCA_008808055.3 Sporobolus alterniflorus
AATTCTCAAATATTTAAACGGATACGATCCTTTTTTACGTCCAAATAGTTATTCATATTGCAATTCATAGTCCTTGGCCTCCCTGAAACAAAAGACTTAACTTTTATGGAAATTAATCTTTAGGCCAGACAACTCATCGAAAGCACTTAATAGTACCTTCATATTCCTTGCCTTCTCAAGATCATGTTCCATAAATAAAATTGTATCATCTGCATATTGAAGAATCGAAATCCCATCATCCACAAGATGTGGGATCACTCCTTCAATTTGCCCTTCGGCTTTGGCTCTTTTAATTAAAATCGCTAAAATGTTAACAATTATATTGAATAGGATAGGTGATAATGGATCATCTTGTCTTACATCTTCTTTTGTTTGAAAATGTTTCCCTACTTGATCATTGACCTTTACACCCACATGACCTCCTTCCATGAAAGACGCTACCCATTGGCAACATTTAGGTGAACAACCTTTCATTCTTAAAGTTTGTTGTACAAAAGGACAGTTGATCTTGTTATAGGCTTTTTCAAAGTGAATTTTCAGTATCAAACCATTTTGTTTTTTCTTATGCATCTCATGTATCATTTCATGTAACACAATCACTCCTTCCATTATATTTTGACCTAGCAGAAATGTTGTCTGAGATGGACTGATAACCTTTTGTGCTATTTGGAAAATTCTATTTGTTGCCACTTTGGTAAAAAAATTGAAACTAATGTTAAGCAGACATATAGGTCTATACTATTGTATACGTGTCGCTTCCCTACTCTTAGGGAGTAGTATGATCATACCAAAGTTTAAACTATACAATTGTAAGTTCCCATTATGGAATTCCTGAAATAGGTCTATTAGGTCATAAATTTCTGTCAGAAACCCATCGGGTCCTGGTGCTTTGTTGTGTTCCATTTGAAAAATTGCCTCCCGAACCTCATCAAGAGTGAAGGGTCTGACAATGAGGTCATTTTCCTCCTAGGACATTTGCACTATATCATCCTCCCTTGACTCATCTAGAGAGAATGAGCTTATTCTAGATGGCCCGAATAAATCTTTCTAGTAAGAGGTGATGTAATCCTTTAAAGCCTGCTCCCCTTCTATTACCATATCCTCATGCTGAAGTTGGAATATTCTAGTTTTCCTAAACTTGCCACTGGCAATGAGATGAAATTATTTAGTGTTGGAGTCACCTTCCAACAAATCCTTTGTCTTTGCTCTTTGGTACCACTTTATTTCTTCTTCTTGTAAAAGATGTGCTAATTGATTATTTAAGCACTGCTCAATGTTTATCTCCTCAGCCTGAGTATGCTCACCTTTCTTGTCTAGCGTGTCCAACATATTTAGTATCTCCTTTTTCTCTTTTTTGTATTGCACACTTACATTTTTTGCTCAACCTCTCAAATATTGCCATCGCCTACGGATTTTCCCTTACCATCTTTCCATCAGTGTGCAGCTCACTACTGTGTGTGTCCATATATCCCTTACTATATCCATGAAACCATCTCTTAGGAGCCACCCTAACTCAAATTTGAACATAGGTTGTGTGGCCATAAAGAAGAGTAACCGGAGTTTAGTAACAGAGGTGTATGATCAGACACTTGCCTAGAGAGAGCACGCACTATGGTTAAAGGATATTTTTCTTCCCACTCCGTAATAATTAGAACTCGATCAAGTTTTTCAAAAGTTGGATTAGCTAAGTTGTTTGCCCATGTGTATTTCCATCCAGCTAATTGTATTTCCTTCAAGTTTAAACCATCAATGACGGCGTTAAATAGGAAAGGCCACCTAGTTTGGTAATGATCAATGTTTTTTTTCGATGGATGCCTCAGAATGTTATAATCACCACCAATGACTAGAGGTAAATTCTCATGAATGGAACTAGGCAGGCCCATAAACAACAACAAACGCCCACTTGAATTCATCCACTTTCTTCCATAAATGAAATTTAATATAATAATCACCCTCCTCAATAGCTCTAATATAAAAAATCTGGAGATCCACTCCTAGGAGCATTCCGCCAGATCTACCCCTTGGAGCCTTACTATGCCACAGATAATCTCTTCCTAAACACATGTTTTTGAGAAATCTCGGCATAAAATCACTCCTCCCTATTTCCGATACTGCTAGAAAATCAAGATTATTTTCCTTCGTTAGATCACTAATGAACTTATGCTTCTTTGGGTCCTTGAACCCATTACTATTCTTGAAAATGCCTCTAATTTTGAACACTTATTTTTTGCCTTCCCCCATATTTTCTTAACTTTCTTAGATGAGGAAGATGTTTGTTGTCTTCGAGTAATTTTGCAATCCTTCAGATAATCATTACCCAAGTCCATCACCTCATCCATAATTTCAGCACACAAGGAGTTTATAATTAATTTATCTACTTCTTCGTTAACCAATGCCTCTTTTCCCAATTTATCAAACACTTCACTAATTATATTATTACTTCTTGCCAATGTTGTTCTTTCTGTTTTTATTTCTTTAATCCATTCTACTGATAAAGAAATCTGATCTGAACTATTTCCTAATGAGATGCCTATAGACTGTAGGTTCTCTATGACATTATCATTAGAAAAGTGAAAAGTGAACGAATCAAGTTTGGGTTATGCTGCTGTTACATTTCTCAGAATTGAAGTCTGAGATTGCACGCTGCCTTGATCCGCTAAGCTCGGTCAAGGGAATGCTCATCCACCGACTGAGCCTTCCTCTTGCTTTTACGTGACCGAGTGCTAGCTTCTGGAATCGCAGCTATTTCCCTCTGCACTACAGCCCTCTTATTTGTCGGATCATGAACAGGGGTCTTGCCCAAATAAATCTCATGCTGCGCATCAACAGACCGAGTATCAGTACACCTCTCCTCCACATTTATACGTACCAGATAATGAAGGAGTATCGCCACCATCCATTTCATACTGATCACCATCAGATCGAGCATCAGGACTCAGCTCCTCCAGCGCCATGACATCAGCGTTCTCATCAATCTGCAAGTCCTTGTCCACCCCATGCGAGCTGACATTGTTCTTCTTCAGCAAAGATTTTTTGTTTCCCCCCTGCTGCTCGGTTTGATTAGTGGTGAAACTCAGATCAGCGCCCTTATCTTTTGAATTACAATCCCGGTCTTCCTGCATATAGTCTCCTTGCTCTTCTGTACCAGCATCCCCATCCTCCATCCCATCTAGGTCATCACTGTCATCTTCCATTTCTAAAGACTTCGGATTTTTATGCATTTCTTCTAGCACTACCTTGAAGTGCAGCTCATAAAAATCATGTCTACATCCTTGGTGACTCTAAGGATGGTACCCACTGCCCATATGGTTAGAAAGTCTCTCAACTCACTTGGCAACCTTGGCATTTGAACCCAAACTTTCCTCATGACTTGCTTGACATTGCTTCCCCCATCTAGCTCCTCTATGATCATCGTTGCCTTCTGAACCATCCCCCACTCGATCATCCGCTATATCTCCCCATTCGACGGAAAGACAGTCTTGAATTTGTTCTATTCAATTTCTTCCACCACCCATGTCATTTTTGTCAGTAACCAACCACTCCATCTTCGCTTTCACTTGCAATGAAGTCAGTTCACCTTCCACCACCCTCACCACTGCCGTCTTTGCCACAGCTTTAGGTCTAACCGCCGCTGAGTTCAGGATATAATAGAAACTGAGCCCATCTACAGTATAACCACAAGTTAAGGCATAAGTGCTCTTAGCTTTTTTAAGTAATGGACAGCGGCCTTCCACATGAGACACACTTTCACAAATTTCACAAAAACAACGTTACAAAACAGTCTTCCTTGGGGTGCCCACGAGTCAAGCAACGGTAGCAGTACGGTCTACTGTTCTGGGTGATCCCTCTTACTTCTCCTTGAGCTGACTCTGCAATCTCCTTCACTGGCACGCTCGTTTCTATCTTTGCCTTTTCACTCTCCCTTGTCTGTTCTATTTTAGCATCGTTCACCTCTGGCACATGGGTCTTACCCGCCTCTTCTTTATTGCCCACGGTTGCAAGAAATTGCTGAAACAGAGATAGCATGTTGGCTGGGATAGAACTCAAGTCACCTACGACCTTGGAACTGCTTTGGCCACCAGATGGTTGTGCCTGACCTTGAGCCCCCTGCGCAGCTCGCTGGCCTTGCGCTTCGGCACTCTGATTACTCTGTGTTGCACTCCCTTGGATGTTACCTTGGCCATGCATGCACACCCAAGTCTCTCAACGGTGCTGTCATCTGCCGCTGATCGCCATAACTGGCACGGAACTCTGATTGTCTGAAGTTTCCTCCAAACCCCCGGCCATGCTGATCATAGTGCCTACCACCCCCAAGGCTTCCATGGAATCCAGCAGCACCATACCGCTGATACGGTCTCTGGTACCCTGGACGAGTGTAGGCATCACCTTGCGTTTGCCCATGAAAACCGCCGATGCCATTGCCCCGCGAACCATTGCTGGCGGCGCCATTGCCGTACTTCCCGTTGCCGTCCATCCCACTTCGCACTACCTCCGTGTATGATCGGCTATGAGGTTCTGGCTGTTTCAACGGCGTGGTTGAGCGTGTAAGCGATTTAGGGTCGCGGCGGCCAGTACCAGTTTTGTTAAACAACGTAATTATGCCTGGAGCCGGTTTGTAACACCTGCTGGGCCTTGTAGACGTATGTTCCAAGCCCGTACATACTGTACGACGACCTCTATAGACCATACCGTCTTTAGACTCTTGGGCCCCTTTGATTTCTCCATGCTTTCTACGATTTGAATTTGAATCTGTCGTAGATGCCGCTTCTTCTGAATCTAGCAATAACTCGGCATTACTTGTCGCCGGCGATTCTAGCCGCCGGTCATCGGAGCATGACTGTGGATCCATGCTGCACCGCTTATACCCATGACCATGTCCATTGTTTGCTGGATCCGATCATGTTGACTACCTACCCAACAGTAGGTTGCAACCACAATGACGATCCTTGGTGGCATACGGAACTGGTGTTTTCTTCTTAGGTGTAAACTTGGCATTCACCATGGCGTCACCTAGAGTTCTGAGCGAGGAGTTTCTAGGCGGTGGCAACGGTCCACACCATGGTTTGGCTTTGTTTTGCCTGTTTGCAATCCAAAGCTGCACAACCTTTTTTGACAAGACCCTTCTTTAAGCAAAGCACTTACCTCGGTCGACCCTGTTGCTGGAGACGACAGTTCATCCTCCGCTTGACGAAGTTGATCGATTGTGAAGCCTGCAGCGATTGCTTCTTCCACTAACGTAGGCACATCAATCTCGTCATCATCCGAAGATTCTTCGTCATCTCCAGCCGCCCAAAATTTTGATCCCCATGTTTGTTCAACTCCATGAACGTGGGGTATTGGGTGCTTTCCTTCGCCAGAAATGATTGAAAGATCCATGCCCCTTGCCATTTGCTCTTTCTCCTGGAGTATCCTGCTTTCTCCATCCTCTTCCTCCCTTTGGTCTATGCTTCCATCCATCCCTACATCACTTAGCGGCGGAAGAGTTAATCGACGTACCCGGATTTTGGATTTAGCCATGACCTGCCGAGCACTTGATGCCGTTCAGGAAGTTGCCACTTTCCCAACTCCAATGCCCTCTCCCTCCTTGGATCCGCGGATGCAGAGGACACCAGGCTACGTGCATGGCAGTGTAGCACCACCAGGGACGTTCACCGCCGAACACACCGGCACCTGATCGCCAATCGCCCACCCATCGCCAGATTCTCTCCAAAGTATGCTAATCAAATGCTGCAGCTCATGGCCTATAAATGGACCAGGTCATCCAATGAGTTTGTACAACACAGGTTCCCAACTTGAAAAGAAGAGGCTCCATCAGCTAATCCATGGATATGTCTCAAGAAGGAAAAGGAAACATGGCGGTGCCTTTGTCCGAAAAGAAAGATGCAGCCACCGCAGCCTGTATGGCCATGAACAAAGAAACTGAAGACTCCAATGCTTTTGTACATGGCAGCAGTGCAGCTGTTGTTTGCAACTTTTCGTACATCTTGTATTTCCTTTCAATGAGAGTTGTTCACAAGCACTGTTATATTGATAGATGACCAGGCCAGAGGAAGAGCACAAACGGATGTACAGGGGAGGAGCTACGTAGCCGGCTGTGGGTGCGGTCGTACCCATAAAATTATGATTTTTTTCATACTGTAGTGCTACTGTAACATGTGTCAGCACCCCCTCTGCATCCGCTCTAGCTCCGCCCCTGTGTACTATGTACCACAGAACGATAGTACTCTGAGCAAAAAGATGAAATAAATTTGTAATAAGGTCATAATCTTACCTTGCAAATTTCCTTGGTTGCAAGGATAACATGTATCATGATATACAGTGTCTCACTATACTATGATGTACAAAATGTAGTTTGTGGGGATAGACGAGAGAAAGAAGAAGAGAAAACCAAGCCATGTCCAGTTAAAAGATGTTGCGCTCAAGTATCATAATGATGATAACACAGATGACTACAAGGATGATGATGAGGTGGACCCTACAGCTGATATAGTCGGCGCAGCATAATTAGATGGAGGGATCAACAGACCGTGGATACACCAGGACTCCATTGCTATCTTCCGCAGCACAAAAACAAATCTATTAATCCCCAAATATTTATCGTTTTTGACTTTTTAATCAATTTTGACCATTCATCTTATTTAAAAAATTAAAGTTATGAAAAAATCAAATATAATACGATTTATTACATAATGTAATTTAAGTATATATTTAATTTTTTATAACTTTAAATTTTTTAAATAAAATAAATGGTCAAACTTAATTAAAAAGTCAAAGGCACCAAACATTTGGAGATGAAGGGAGTACTACCTTATTTCTAAAAGTTTGTTACTACCTACAGTCATGTTAAGACAACAAATATCTGGAGTTTAGCACTTCGGTCATATTGGTCCTGGGTGCAGTGTATGGATCCGATATTTGCTATAAGATTTTTTTTTCAAGAATTGAGAATAAATATATATATAAAGTCATGAGAAATAGATGCATATATATGTTTATTTATTTATCTTGGTAAAGCAAACTTCCAACTTGTTTTAGCTTTTCTATTATTCTGTCTAATGATAGATAATTTTTGCATATGTTTGTGTGGACTGCGTGGCGGGGCATGGTGGCGGCATGCCGAAGCGCAACTGGGCGGGCGAGGTAGCTTGCCGCTGGTGGCCGTCCAACCGGCCATAGAGGGAAAGGGGACGGCGATGAGTCGTGCTGGGGCTCACAGAGGACCGGGAGGAAACGGTGTGGCGGCCCGACCGGAAAATGACAGGGGCAGGGGGGTGCTAGAGAGAGAGAGAGGAAGAAAGAAAGAGAGAGACGAAAAGAGAGATTAATGCGGACGAGTCAGGGAGTGGGTGTGGTGTAGTTGTGCACCGGTCTAGGTGGCTCAGGAGGAAGAAGAATAAGGTGGCGGAGGCATGTTTTGGCGTGGGACGCCTTCCTTCAAGGGAGGTGGAATCTAATAGGGACGCGGACGGCATGCTAGTGGGGCGAGTTGGGAAGCAGCACAACAATGCGGAGTGGGAGTGCTTGCTGGCAGAGTAGGCTGAGTGGGGAAAAGGAGGTGAGGCTAGTGCGGTGGTGGAGCGGGTCTTGCCAGGCAAGGGGTCAGGCTGATTCAGCCAGCATGGCCAAAATGGTGGTAATTCAAATTTAAACTAAAAAATTATTTGGGATTTATTCAAAGGCTTTGGGAAATGACACCTGGGAGAATTTGGGGTCCCCATGTGAGATTTTTTCCTAAATTCTTCTAGGCTCTTCTAATATTTTTGGAGATGCAATACAACATTAAGCAATTTCTTTAATCAAAGAATTTTTTCCAACACTATTTTGTGAAATGCAACCTATTGCACTAATTATTGACAAAATTTTATATTTGCAAAAACTGGATGTTACAGCGATGTTGTGTTCAGATCAATGACCACTGTCACCATTAGTAAGGGAAAAACTACTGAGTTCACTCTTAGCGACCGGAAATTCTACTAGCAATGTAGAAAACGTTACGAAGAAAGAGGCATTCTTGCGTGTGAACTTTACCTATCACATTCCTATAAATGGATTGGTATATTCGTTCTTTCCTGAAGAGAAACTTGTTCCCATGATTGTGTTTGTGACCATCTGTAAGAAGTGGTTCACTGTTGGTGTGATAATTCAAAATTGTACTGAAGACTGGTGGTTCAGTGTTAACAATGGAGAGCACTAGATTTGGACCATTTAGTTCTCCACCACCACTACCGGAAACTGTTAAATTTATGAGGACCAAAATAACTTATAAGGGCCCCCTAATAAGTTATATAACTTATGACAGCCCAAACTCATCATCGTAGATAAGAAGTAATCTACCACGGCCTAAACTTGGCCCTCATAGATTAAACTTATCTATGACGGTTCAAGATGGACCCTCGTAGATTAAAGTTAATCTACGACGGCCACACTGGGCCCTCATAAATTAAGTTTAATATACTTCAACCGTCGTAGATTAGGAAAACCCTATCTACATGCATGCCTGCCCGCACCCGGCCTGTCACTCAATTCAAATCACCACCGCCCACCATGTGCCCACACGCCGCCGCCCACTGCGTCCGCACGCCACCGCCCCACCTGCATGCCATCGCCCACACGCCCGCCGCTGCCCGCATGCATGCCCACGCCGCTCGGTCTCGTCCACACCGGCGCCGCTCGGACGCCGCCTACACCGCTGCTCTCCTCCACACCAGCCGCCTACATCGCTCGGTCTCATCCACACCGATGCCACTTGGACACAGCCCGCGCTACCAATCTCCTCCAAACTGCCTGCCTGCACAGCTCGACCAACATTCCCCTGCTTGGCCTGCCCGCTACCCGCGAGGCCGCCGCCAGCCGAGCTCCTCATCACCACCACTCGGTCGTTAGGTTGCCACTGCCACCTCCCCCCCCCACCCCCCCCCTGGATGACGTGCTCTTATTTACTTGGTTTAGTGAAGAACTTGAGCTGTGTTAGATGGTTTAGGGAAGTTTGAACTTGCGATTTGATGTTACATAGAGAAGATTTGATGATACATAGAGAAGATTTGATGTTACATGAAAATTTGTTGTTATGTTTGTGCTCAAATGCTGAGTTAAGGAAGAAGTAATTTGCTGTTAAGGAAGAAGTAATTTTCTCTTAGTACAAAATTGTTGTTAGTACAATTTGAATAGAAACTAGGAAAGTAAGGACTTTGCTGTTAGTAATTTGCTGTTAGTACAAATTTGCTATTAGTACAATTTGAATAGAATCTAGGAAGAAGTAATTGATTAGAAATTGCTTATAAGAAAATTGATTAGTTTAGACTTTGAATTATGAACTTTTGGCATGTTTTGTAAGTGGTCAGTAGCAAATTCGAGTAAATTTAGTGAATGGTTGTCCAATTTGTAAAGCATGATAGGATCTAGCTAGTGCTACTTTGTAAAGCATGACAACTTATTTAAATGTTAATTTAATTGTGAGCTTTTTAAATGTTAATTTAATTGTTAGGTTCTTATGAGTCACCCATTTTGAACCTGCACGTTTCACATGCAATACGCATGTGAGATGTGTAGGTTCAGAATTGTCCCCTTTTCGATAACCTCGGAGTGGCCGAGAGAGTGTTCTTTTGATGAAACGTGAGGTTCAGATCTGGCCGAAATTTCAGTGGCATAACTCCAATGTTCTCCGCTGCACCATTTCGGATGTGCAGCTAGAGAACAACGGGGTTATGCTGTTGAAATTTCATCAGGATCTGAACCTCGTGTTTCATCATAAGCACGCTCTCTCGGTCACTCTTGGGTGGGTTTAAGACATATCCTTTTCTATAGATGTAAGACTGAGATATGAAGTGAAGAATAAGCTAATGAGTCATCTGCCTTTGGTGTGTAGCCTCAGAAATGGGTGAAGAGTGCAGTTGGATGTATAGTGGTTGGGATAAGTAGGAGAACTACACAGATGAGTGGATGGAGAAGACAACCACTTTTTTGGACCGTGCCTTCTCATTGTCAAAGATTGTGTGGTGCTCATGTAGCAGATGCCAGAATACATGGTGCTTGGAGGACAAGCCAACTATTGTCATACACTTGTGTAAGAATGGTTTCGAGCTAGGCTATAAGGTGTGGAAATTTTACGGTGAGTCAGGTACTAGTGT
>VSTD030004736.1:0-10126 GCA_008808055.3 Sporobolus alterniflorus
GGCTATATAGAAAGGCAGTAGCTTACTCCGGGCAATAGGGGGAGTGGATCCCGCCGGAACAAGACTGTTCCAAATGCTGCTTCTAGGCACTACAGTACATATACAAGAAGAGATAGTCTCACCACTGTACTATGGATAAAACTTACGGAGGTCCTCTATATTCCATGGGTTGTGCAGTGGTCCTCCATCCTCCGTAGCCATGCGGACACATCTGTGGCGGCATACTTGGGTCACGTGGAAGGGGCCCTCTCAGCTGGAGGAGAGCTTGTTAGATCCTTCCTAAGTGAGCACCCACCGGAGCACCAGATCATCCACTTAGAGCTCTCTACTATGCACGAACCACTCTTGGTAACGTTTGAGTGCCTGGCGGTATCGTGCATTTTTAATAAAAGATTGCCATCTTTTTTCATCGATGAGGTCAATATCCTCGTGCCGGAGCTAGTCCTACGTGGCTTCGTTGTATGCCTGGACAAATAAGGAGCCCATGGTGACTTCTGGGGGGGAGGACGGCCTCAGCCCCGTAGACCATAAAGAAAGGCGTCTCCCTAGTGGCCTGGCTGGGTGATGTCTAGTTTCCCCATAGCGCACATGGAAACTCATCAATCCACTTCTTGCTATGCTTCTTCAAGCCATCATAGGTGCGAGTCTTGAGACCCTTAAGGATTTCTGCATTGGCTCTCTCCACTTGGCCATTGCTCTCTGGGTGAGCAACGGAGGCATATCAGATTTTTATGCCAAGATCTTCACAGTACCCTTGGAATGCGCTACTGGTGAAATGGGATCCATTGTCAGTGATGATCCTATTCAGGACCCCAAACCTGCAGATGGTGGACTCAATAAACTTGACTGTGGATTACTTATTGATCTTGACCACAGGGGCTGCTTCTGACCACTTGGTGAATTTATTGATGGCGACAGAGAGATACCGGTACCCTCCGATGACCTAGGGAAATGGCCTCATGATGTCCAGCCCCAAACATTGAATGGCCATGAGGGCAGAATCATTTGCAGCACCTACACTGGTGTGTATATCTGCTTGGTGTGAAAGTGGCGCGAGTGGCAGGTCTTTACCAGCTAGACTGCGTCCTGAAGGGCTGTAGGCCAGTAAAATCCGTGCTGAAAGGCTCTATCGACCAACGTGCAGGAAGACACATGATTCCCACACTCGCCTTCATGGCCCTCTGTGAGTAGCTCACAGCCTTCCTCCCAGCTAATACACCTCATTAGAATGTCATTGGCGCCACATCGGTAGAGATCCCCCTCCACCAACGTGTATCTCTTAGCGAAACAGGCAATCTAGTCAGCGGATGCACTGTCATCAGGAAGAATATTACCTTTTAGGTAAGTCCAGATCTTCGTGATCCATGTATCACGACCAACCTGAGCTTCTGGATCTTGCGCACCGGGGTGCACAGAGTCTGCGGTGACGCCTACGATCTTTGGCGGGCTCCATGGAATCAAAGCCGCCGGGACCGTCAGCCTTGAGGTGCTAGTCTCGCCCCCTTTACTCGGTTTGGCTGGCTGGGCTGTCAGTTGTTGTAGCCATGTTTCAAAGATGCCATCTAGGACTGGGGCCCGGTGGAAGCATTTGTTGATAGATCATCAGCTACTGCATTCTCTGCACGAGGGATGTGGTGCAGATCCAGGACTTTGAAATCCTTTTCCAGCTTCCAGACATGGAGTATGTACGCAGCCAACTGTGAGTCATTACAACATCATTCACTCTTGACTTGTTTGATGATGAGCTGGGAGTCACCATTCACAAGCAGCTGTCGGACCCCAAGGGACAGAGCAGTGCTGAGCCCAAAGATCAGGGCCTCATACTCTACCATGTTGTTGATTGCTTTGAACTCCAGGTGCACCATGTACTTGAACTATTCCCCAACTGGAGTAAGGAGCAAGGCTCCCGCACCGACCCCCTACTTACGAGAGGAGCCATCGAAGTAGAGGGTCCAGTGAGGGCCGGTGAACGCCGGAGCTGGTGGTTTTGGCGTACTATCGTCCAGCTCCCCTGGGAGGCTTGGTGGCGGCGTCCAGTCTGCCACAAAATCAGTGGGCACCTGACTCTTAATCGCATGACGCGCAACGTAAGCCAGCTCAAACTCAGCCAACTCTACAACCCACTTAGCGATATTGCCAGTCGCATTTGGGTTGTGGAGCACCGCCCTCAGTGGGTATGAGTTCACCACTGAGATCTTGTTTGCTTGGAAGTAATGACGCAGCTTCCTGGATGCAATGAGAACTGCATAGAGTAGCTTATGAACTTCCAGCTACCTTATTTTGGCATCCTGGAGGACCTCGCTAATGTAGTACATCGGGCACTGGATGGTACGACCCCTCCCTGGGGGTCCGGTTCATCTACCTCCATGGGCTCGGACCCTGAGGGCTCGTGGCTCCTGGGATCCAAAAATCTCTTGGGGTGCCGGGGCGCAGTGGCGCTATGGGTTCCGCCTTGGGTTTCAGGAGCTGGGAATGCCTCCAGGAGCTGGGACTCGGCTGTGATCCTGACTCTAGGGCTTCCTGCTGGTTCTAGAACCTGGATTCCTGAACCATTTGTAGAGGGCTCTTTTGTCTCTTGAAGCTATGGGGGCTCCGGTCGTTTGGCGACCAGTACCATGCTCATAGGTTCTACTGTTGCGGCGACATACAACAGAAGAGGCTCTCCAGGCTTCGGAGCCACCATAACTGGCGGTGATGTGAGGTACTGCTTGAGCCCCTGAAACGCTTCTTCTGCCTCATCAGTCCAGACGAAAGGTCCAGACTTGCGCAAAAGCTTGAAGAACGAGAGAGCCCGCTCAGATAGTCTAGACATAAACTGGCTCAGCATGGCCAGACAACCCGTGAGCTTCTGCATATCCTTGATGCAGGCAGGAGGCCGCATCGCTTCAATCATCCTGATCTTTTCTGGGTTTGCCTCGATTCCCCGGTAGGAAACTAGGAAACCAAGCAGCTTGTCCGCAGTAACTCCGAACACACATTTGTCTGGATTCAGCTTGGTACGGGTTGTTTGCAACCTGTCAAAGACTAGAGTGAGGTTGTCTAATAGAGATGCATGTGACTTAATTTTGACAACGATGTCATCGACATACACTTCTATCAAGTCTCTATTGAGGTAACTGAATGTCTTATGCATAGCATGCACAAAAGTAGGAAGAGAATTCTTAAGACCGTAAGGCATGGAGACATAGCAAAAGAGGTCATCTACTATTATAATAGTAGTATCCTCTTCATCCTCTCTAGACATTGGTATTTGATGGAAACTAGAATAGGCATCTAGGAAGCACAACAGATCACAGCCAGATGTAGAGTTCACGATTTGATCTATTCATGGAAGAGGAAAAAGATCTTTTGGACATGTCTTATTGAGACTAGTGTAGTCGATGCACATCCGAAGCTTCCCGCCAGCCTTGGGGACGACAACAGGATTGGTCAGCCACCGTGGGTGATGGACCTCCCGGATGAAGCCAGCATCAAGCAGTTTCTTAATCTCCTCTCGGATAAGATTCTGCCTCTCTATGGACTGCTTCTGGGGCTTCTGTTGGACTGACCTAGCATTGGAGTTGATCTTCAGATGGTGCTCAATCACCTCCCTGGGGATCCCAGGCATCTGCGATGGTTGCCAGGCAAACATGTCTACATTAACCCGGAGGAAGGTGACGAGCGTGAGTTCATATTTACTATCCAGATCCCCCACGATGCGGGTGGTCTAGGCAGCATCTGCCCCGATCTGAACAGTCTTCACGGGGACGTCCTCTTTACCAGAGGGCTGCACACGGGGTGCTGATGATGAGCCATGTTGGCGTGAGCTCGAAGGTGCTAGGTCCAGACTCCCTGGTCTGGCTGCGGCCTCATGCTGCGCAACCAAAGCCTGGAGCTTTTCCAGTACAGAGACGCCAACCTCGCGGTCTCCATGGATCTTGAGGATGCCATTGGGGGATGACATCTTCAAGACTAGGTACCCACAATGGGCAACTGCCATAAATTGGTACATGGCCGGTCTGCCCAAAATGGCATTGAAGGGGAGGCTGACCTTCACGACGTCGAACATGACACTTTCTGTGTAGAAGTTCTCATGCATCCTGAATGTGACCAGGAGGGAGATACATCCGCGCAGAATGACCGGTACCGGGCCCACCCCGGAGAATGGGCGCGACGGCTAGAGCTTTGACATCAGTATATGCAGTTTTTTGAAAGCTGCCAAGCTGATCAGATTCAGCGCTGCACCACTATCGATAAGGACGTGGTACAACTTGACATTGATGATGGTCGGGGAGACAAGTAGCGAGAGCTGCCTGGCCCTTGTCATGCTCTTAGGGCAATCAGAGGCATCGAAGCTGATCAATGTCTCCATCCACCTGTGGTGTGGGGCCGCCCTTGGGGCAGGCACGACCGTCGCCACCTCTCGGCGTAGGTTCTTGATGATGCGATAGGAGGTGATGTCCCAAGAACCTCTGAACATAACATAGAGCATCTTGCGACGCTCATTGTCACTTGACTCGGAGTCAGAATGGCCATATATGGCCTTGAGGTCCCTTTTGGCCTTCTGGAACCCCATTCCATCCTCCTTGTGCTCTTCAGGGTCTGCCTTCTATTTGCCCTCCCGCTGGTGAGAAGGCGCATCGTCGCCGCACTACTGCTTTAGCTGCTCATGGTACTGTTCCGCGAGCTTCTTGATTTCCTGGCACTCCTCGGCGCTGTGGTGCATGGAGTTGTGCACTAGACAACGCGCCCCTCCATCATTGCTGTCGGACGCTTGATGGCCTCATATCCTCCTGTAGTGAGGATGGAGGTGGAGTAGATCTGTAGAAATTCGACAGGATTGACCACCCCGTCATACTTCTCTGGTAGGTGGAGCCAGAATTTGCACAGTCAGACCACCATCCGGAGATGTGGTGCAAGCGCCATACACCCTAGAGCCCGTTGGAGAGCTAGGGGGTCGCATAGCATGCGCCGTGGGTGCCTCTCGTGCCAGCACAAGAGATTCAAAATTTTGCTCGATGTTGCGGCACCTTTCACAATGGTGCTCAATGGTGATGCGACTATCCTCGCCCCGACCGTGGCGGATGAGCTCGTCGTGGAGGTCGGCCGTCGCAATGCTCAGCAGTACGCGTGCTTGATGAGGCACGTGAGCAGATGGCGGTGCGCGCACAACCGAGGGGGAGCGTGAATGCATTGCCACCGGCTCCTACCACCCTCCCTCATGTTGGGGGCTGTTGATGGCCGCGACGACGAGTTGATCGACATTGTGGCACCACTGCTCTATGACTGATGGAGAGGAGTGCGTCGACAGTGGGTTGTTGAGCAACCGGCAAGCGACGACCAGTGTGGCCTCGACACCCACCACTGGTGGTGGTGTCCGCACTGTCCCAGTCATGTGCTAGTGCTGTGTAGCAGTCACGGCTGTCGTGGCCATAGAGTGGCCACCAGCGCATCGGGATCTTCCCACCGGGGAGCGGGAAGTGACCTCTCTATCAGTCTCTTGCACTCGGTGAGAGGGGTGAGAGGAAGCAGCCACGGAGTATATGTCCACCATGTTGGCAAAGCTGGAACACCCAAAACAACAAAAAGCCCCCTTCCTAGCACGCCAAATGTCAAAGTGATTTTACGACATTTCCATCGGCACTACTACAAGAGTAGCCCGCTATGGTTCCTTGTTGGAGAGGGCTTAAGTCTCTAGGATGCTAGCTCTGGATGAACACAGTGGACACCAAAATTTATGTGGTTCAGGCCACCGGAGCGTAATACCCTACGTCCATGAGAGAATGGGAGTTCTATTGCTCAAGTGTTGGCTTTTTTCTCGGTTGCCTTGTGTAACCTTGAGAGTTCTAACACCCGCTATAGCCTTTTATAGCACAAGGCTACTGCGGTCACATTGCACCCCAGGGTCTGACAGGTGGCCCCAAGGTGATTTCACCCTATACCGTAGGGGCACCCTAGCTAGAAATAGCCAATGATGATGTTGATGACTGGATGAATGCCATGCCACATTGCTCCGCCACATCGCGCCCATGCGCGATATAGTCTGGGTTGATGGGTCACCTGGTACTGTAGCAGCTTTGCTGCGCCGTGGCGTCAGGTCACCTCGCACTGTTGCTTGCCCATTGCATATGTCTAGCAGGTCTGCATCGTACTGTCGCCATCCTACTGCATCAATGTCTTGTACGCATTTAATATTTGACATACACTGCGTATGGCCTATCACATACACATTTAATGTGATGCATGTACCACGTGCCTGGCAAGGCCATGATGAGCCTGATGTCAGGCATCTTGGGAATGCATGGGCACGCCCAGGGGCCGAGAGCCACTGGGCACGTGGTGGCTCCGGAGCCCTCCCTCACCAGGAGACGGGTCTGGAGCCACAAGACATGTGGCATTACCGGAGCCCTGCGGGACGGTGGTCCTGGTGCCTCAGTCACGTGGTGAGGTCAGAGCCTTCCTGCGCAGGGGGCGAGCCTGCAGCCACGAGGCACGTGGTGACTCCGGAGCCCACTCCTGCCAGGTGACGGGCTCGATGTCTTAGGGCACGTGACAACACCAGAGTCCTTTTCTGGCAGGTGGCACGCATGGTGCCTCAGAGCACGTGGTGACATCGGAGCCCTTCCCTAACTGGTGACGCGCTCTATGCCATGGGGCACGTGGTGGCACCGGAGTTCTCTTTTGGCGGTGGCGTACTCTGTGCCTCGGGGCACGTAGCAAAGACAGAGCTCTCTGGCTCTGGGAACAGATCTGGAGCCGTGGGGCTAATCTTTTAAGTCTTGTGTACAGGGGTACCCGGTCTGCAGGGTATCGACATCACCCCTCATATTTATAGAGCACCCTAGGGTTTCATTATCATAGGTCCATTAGTACCCTAATCCAACTAGGATCAAATCCCTACGAGTCTTAATCCAAATTGTGCTACATCACCAACAAGAACCTTTATCAGAGCTTCTCAATGTAATTTTGCTTCTCATGGTTCAGGTTATACACACTGTACATGCCATAGCTGTTTTTTCTCTGTAAACAGAAAAGAAAATGAGGATGGTCCCTTCAGGATTGAAAATACCGGTTCTTGAATTCATGCAGGTTCTTGAATTTTTCAGAGAACATAACACTAACAACATTTCAGAGAGTTTTTTGGAGTCCATAGGACCAGATCAGTCCGCCGGTGCTCCTCCCAGACGTGAACGGCGAGGGTGATGGCAGCTTCTTCTCCTAGGCATGGACAACAAGGATGGCAGCAGCCTCTTCTCCCAAGCATAGATGGAGATGATGGCAGCGACCTCTTCTCCCAGCCGCAGACGGCAACGGTGGCGGCGACATCTTCTCCCTTGCGTGGATGGCAACTGTGGCAGCGGCCTCTTCTCCCAGGCGAGGGTGGCAGCAGGAGCATGGCGAGAGCATCGTTGCACGGCGGTCGCGGGGAATTAGGGGTTCGAGTCAAATTTTTGAAGTCGGCCTAAAATCAGGGCCTCCATCGGAGCCCCACTCGAGATTGAAAAATGAGGTCCACCTCCAAAAAATGGGATAGGGGACTATGCTGGAGATGCTCTAACAAAATTTTTGAACATGTTCTTTTCTCTGATGGAAACCACTAGGTGGAATCATGAAAACTCCCGCTTCAGCATTCCTTCCACTTCTCCCGCTTCCTCCCTGAATTGCGTGATATCCACCAGCATTTCAACAATGAAGGAGGAGAACTTACCATCGCCAATACAAGGATGCACAATAGCTTCAGCTCTCATTTCATTTCTTTAGCTGAAAGACTAAACACAGAAAAGATAAAAATGTACTTCCTTCATTCTTTTTTTATTGTATCATTGACTTTTTTAGTCTAAGTCAACGACACCAATAAAAAAAGAATGAAGAAAGTATGTTTTATCTTTTACATGAAAAAAAAGAATATTTAAAGGTACATCTTCTATAACTATGTAAGAGAAACTCATTAAGTGAATTCTCTTAATATGTAAGTGGTCCACATCTACTGTCACATCACCACTATAAAGTATAAAAAATTTAAAATGATCAATCATATTTATACGATATCTATTTTAAATTCCAGTTTTACCATTGTGTTGTATACAACGAGATGAAAAAAATAAGATCTCATTTACATATATTTTTAAGAATTTTTAAATCAACTTAATTTACTCTATATTTAAATATATTTATATTTACAATAAATCAATATTTATGAACACGTGAGCTAATGGACCATATTATGAGTTACGTCCACTCTCTACGTTGAAAGAATATACTTAAATTTATTTTATTTTTTCATGGTCCTATTTAAGTACAATAATATTATCATTTTACATTTAATTATCTTTTGCTTAAGTATAATCAACATATGAATTCATATAGATAGATACAAACCATTTTAAAATCATGCAGAATGGTTATCAACAAGTAGAAAAAAACTATGGACATAATGTTACATGGTATGCTTATGTACCGTGTACGCTTGTATGAATGGCTCAAATTCTGCTCTTGAAGGGCCGTGTTGGAATCAACTTAAGTAAAAAATTACACAGCACGCACCCATATCTCAGGTCAGGAACACCAAAACGAAAAGAATGATGAAAAGAACCACGAGGAATACTATGATCATGATCTGCCTTTTCAAGCTGGCCTTCTTCATGACCATTGCCACCCTTTTCTGCACACAAATAAATGGGGAGAAGATTCAGGTTGTTGAAATCCTTAACCAAAAGAAACCAGACCAATCATATCGGTCTAATGAATGACATGATAGGGTAAAATGAATGCTTCCAATATGATGTGATGCACAGCACACCTGAACAAAGTCAAGACGATTGGAAGTAGTTTCCATGTCGAGGCTTAGCTCCCCCAAAAGTTTTTCCTGTGCAACGAAAGAAACATAAATGAATGCTGAGAAGTGAGGAGGTTAAAGATTTCGGTTATAGAAAACATAATACATGGAGCTGACTAGGCATTGCATGTATAAAAAGGTTTGAGTTCACCCGAATAACTGACAAAAAGAACAAAAGGAAATACAAAAAGATATATCTTTCTGATGATGTTAGAGGGTACCTGCCCCGCAAGCTCCTCATGTATAGTGAGACCCACACCACCAATTCGCTGGACACTGGCACTAAGCTCGTCTAACTCCTCGTCTTGTCTCCTATACACACACACAAAAATCATTCATTCAAATCATTGATTTGTTAATGGGGTTTTCAGTAACAGTTCAAATTACACAGAACTCATATATAGAACATTATGATTGCATGGAACAGAAGATCAGTTGTTTTTAAGCTAGAATTACTAAATTGGTACTCCAGTAGATAATTAGTCAATAAATAAGCCATGCTCATAAGTGCTTACTTTATTAGTAGAGTCTGCTGATCAGATTCTGACGCAATGAATTCATCGTTGTCTTGTGAAGTATGTTGCATGGATCTGCTTGATTCAGAAGGAATGACTGAGCGACCAAACACACTTTTCTGTGTACCAGCTTCAACACTCCGCCTTAAGGAGAGTACCTATTCTATCGGCAACCTCATTAGATGCAACACAATTCATGGTCTCGAAATCAGTTTAGTTATTGTTCAAACATTTTTCCAGCCAGCTGGGAGAAATGTTCTGTGAAACAACACCTGGTTACGGGCAGTGCTTGTCCAGCTCCTCCTTTTTCGAATTTCAGCCTCACTAAGCCCATAACGTGCTGGATTGCTTGCAGCAACTGAAATAGCCTTCTCCAGCTCATCCACCTTATTGAAGGTTAAAGGTAGGCAACAAATCAGTGATGTACCATGCCAAATGACAAAAGTTGAAAATAAATTCTTTATGTCAGTTGAAACTTAACCATAGTTTTTAAGGCGTCGCCTAAGCGGTAAGGCGGTCAGCCGAGGTAAGGCGTCCTGTCGCCTTGACATTCGTAGTAAGGCGACGGTGGCAGCGCCAAGAACTCAAAGAGAGAGGGGTGGCGGCGGCGGGGAGGAGGAGACCTGGTGGCGACGGCTCGCGATCCGGCGGCGGCGGCTCGGGATCCGGTGGCGGCGGCTCACGATCCGGCGGCAGCAGCTCGGGATCCGGCGGTGGCAGTGGCTTGACATCCGGCGGTAGCAGTGGCGGCGGCTTGGGGGACTACGGTGGATGGGAGAAGAGAACGACGGGAGAA
>VSTD030004737.1:0-10126 GCA_008808055.3 Sporobolus alterniflorus
AGGGAAAATGGATGTTACCTTTGGTAAATGCAATTGTCACTCTTTTACATTGTATTTACCTTAAGCAGAGCTTGCATCATATTCTACTGGACTTATGGAAGTATCTAATGATCCAAAGCTCATTATGGTAGATGGTGCGAACACGTTCAGGCAAGGACGTGTATGATGATGTCCCCGAGTTCTCAACCCGTCGTCGTGGGACATTCCATACACCTGTACCTCCATCCTCCCCATTGACGCCTCCAGTGAGCCTCGAGCAACTGCTAGCACCGCTGAATGCCAACGTGCAAAAGTTAGCAGCAATCGATGAGCGCTAGGCAGGACAATCACAACCTCATCAACAATCTCAAGAGTCATCCTCTTTGACTTCTTGGCAACACAACCTTCGGAGTTTGCTGAGGTGACAGATCCACTGGAAGCTAACAACTGGCTTTGAGTGACTGAGTCAAAGTTTGGACTGCTTCACTGCACTGAGCTTCAGAAGACATTGTTTGCAGCACAGCAGCTTCATGGGTCCGCAAGTGCGTGGTGGGACTCTTACACTGCCACACTACCTAAGGACCATCAGATTGCATGGAATGAATTCTGCAAAGCCTTCTGTGCTCATCATCTACCTACGGGTCTGCTCCGCAGCAGGCTGAAGGAGTTTCAGGACCTTAAGCAAGGGAACCCTACAGTGTATGACTACACCAGGCAGTTCAACACCCTAGCTCAATATGGCACATACCACATCGACACGAATGAAAAGAAGGCCAACCTGTACTGTGTAGGGCTCACCATCCATCTGCAGGAGCGCCTGGTGCAGCTCTCTAGCTTGTCATACAATGAGTAGGCAAGTGCAGCCATCGACCAAGAGAGGATGATGAAGGCCATTGCTGAGGCCGCTGAGAAAAAGAGGAAGAGGATGATGCCTGGACCCTCTGGTAGGGATGGGTCTAGCGGTGTTCCTCCAAAGTATCATATGTTGTATACCCGACCCGGGGGTCAGCTACGCCAACCCCAACAGCAGCAGTTCTTGCCGCAACAATAGCAGCAACAGTACAACCGTGTGCTTTCCCCACAACTGCAATAAGTGGTAGCGAGGCCACCATAGTAGATCACACCCACCATTTTTCCGCACCATCATTGTGGGAAGATCGGCCACCTTGCTTGAGATTTCAGCCAAGTGAAGTAAGACAACTCATCATGAGCTCCGGCAATCATGGTGAATCAATAGAGGGGCCGACAGAGGAGCCCAACACCACGGTTTGGCCACGCCAACTACACCACCGTGGAGGAAATACCCACGGGAGAGGAAGTGCTAGTGGGAACATTCTTCCTCAGTGGACGTCCTATAGTTATATTGTTTGATTCTGGAGCATCACATGAGTTTATGAGCTCCGTCTACCCGAGTGATACCCAACCTATCTTTGCTCAACATCACCCTCACACCAACCTTGAGGGCTGAGATCATAGCTACTCAGAAGGATGATGAAGGAATGGGTCATATTAAGAGGAGAATGTGAGAAGGTGACCCGAAGGTTGCTTGTTTCCGTGAGGATGTGAAAGGAACGTTACGGTTCAAGGAGAGGCTGGTAGTGCCCAAGGGAGAAGCTCTCAAGAAAAAGATTCTGGATGAAGCCCATACATCAAGGTACTCCATTCATCCTAGGAGCACTAAGATGTATCATGACCTAAGGCAGCAATTTTGGTGGACGAGAATGAAGCACGAGGCAGCTCGCTATGTTTCTAAGTGTGACACCTGCTGGAAGGTCAAGGCTGACTATATGAAGCATAGAGAGCTGTTGCAACCACTAAGTATTCCAGAGTGGAAGTGGGACGATATAAGCATGGACTTCATTGTGGGTTTACCCGTGATGGCCCACAACTTTGATTCGATTTGGGTGATCGTGGATCGACTCTCCAAATCTACCACTGAGGGAGAGAGAGAATTCCATTGATCGTTGAACAGATGGAGAGGGAAGATGAAGAAGGGGTCTTGGTAGAGATGGAAGGCGAGTTGTACTAGTGGAATGGAGTCAGAGGGGATTCAGTGAGTATGAAGTAGCTGACTCACGGAGCAACAAATGGGAGTACCAGGAGAATGATATCATGCAGGGGTCCAAATATAAAGATTTGGAAGCGGTGAAGGATGTAGTCAAACTATGGTCGATCCTGTTGAGAAAGGAATTCTGAGTGTCCAAGTGTAGCGGTTCTGCGTACGATGTCAAGTGTGTACATGATGATTGTCCATAGAGAGATCATGCCAGTAAAGACAGATGGAAGACTCATTGGACTTGCTCAATCGTCACGAAGCATAACTGTTCATCTGAAGTAATTGCAGAGACCCGTAGAAATATGACATCCACCATGGGGACATCATCGACAAGGTTCTCTTGTTGTACGCCCACGCCATTGGGGACGCTACCACCGTAGCCATACTAGTCCACAACTGGGGCTCGATGGTACTGGCACCGACTAACCACACCCTCTACGAAGCGACCAGGAGGACGGGTCCCAACTGTAACCTCACTGCATGCACCCTGCTGCTGCTACTGTAGTCGTATGAGTGGGTCTACATTGGCAGACCTACACGTGGACCAGTCTCTCTATATGAGGCAGAGCTGTATGGTGAGGGTGGGGACGGGGGCGCCCACCATAGGCACCCTTTCATGCAAGTGTGTGATAAGATCTTGTAACACCCTGTGTTACGAAAACACTAATCACCATCTTTAAGCTAGAAATTAATTCTGAATCCCAAAGCTAATCAAATCAACCAAGCATGGAAACCAAATTCAAATTCAAATTTATGATGAATCAATTCAAATAGGAGCTCAAAAGAAAATAAAAAAATATTTTGAACCCCAAACCACGTGGAGAGAATTTTAACTTCAGCTAGGTGTAAACAGAAGCTTGTTGGTAAAGTTTCACAATTTTCTAAAACCTCGAAGTATTTTAAATAAATTCCACATTAATTCAGCACCTAGTTTGCTTCCTGAATATTAATTCAAACTCCATTTGGAATCAGGTCAAATTTCAATAACCAAAGTTGTTCTACACATCAAATCCAATCGCCACATATCTTATTCTAAATTTTCTGACCTTTGGAAGGTAAACTTTGGTGCCAGACAAATCCTATCTGTTTTGAATTCAATTTTCCCGATTTTATATTTGGGCCCGGACCCACACGTCAGAGGCCCATGTGTCAGCCACGGCCTCCCACTACCAGCTGGGTCCCGCCAGCCCTTTATGCCCATGCGTCAGCCACACCCCGCTGCTTGGTCCACCTGTCAGCCCTTCTCCTTTTCACTGTCGTGCGCGACACGACAGCTCTGCTTTGAGCAGAGCCGTGCAGTCACATCGCCGCTACCCGCCTACGCTGCGCTGCTGCCACCACTACGCCTCGATCCCCGCCCATGCCGCATCCTTATCTCCACTGCTTGGCCATTTCCTTCTTTTCCCAACCGAGACGAGCTCTGCATCCTTCTGCCATAGCCACCCAACACAAGCCCATTGGTCACAGACACCTCTGCCACCCCTTCACCCCAACTACTACACCAAAAGGAAGCGCCAACCTCCTGCCACTCCCTGTGAACACCTCCTCCCTGGCGAGCCATCAAGCGCTGAGAATTTGAACTTTTCCCCATTGGTGTGGATAGTGCTGCCATCAGCGTTCCACTTCGATCCCTTGATGCCAGTGAGCATTTGTCCATGCCTTCTCCTCCTTGAGCAGCTGCATGGCATGTGCTACCATTTTTTTTTGAAGAAAAAGGTTGCCCCAGCTTTTATTCAAAGCAAAACAGCATCATCCAGGTTCACAGTCCACACCGATCGCCCAGGCACATTCACCCAGGTCGGTGGCTGATCATCAGGTTCTACATTAGCACCTATCGACTCAGAGAATACAACATCGTAACCAGCCATCAACACAACACTCCCTAACGACGATTCATTCAGATTTTCATCATGCCACATTAGTCTTGGAGGCCGCCCACTTCTTATCTCCAGGTCCCACACCCACACCAAACAAGCAGCTACTTCCGGTTTGTTCAAGAGGCGTCAATCCCTGATCATCCTGCCAATTCTCCTCAGCAAAATGTGCACACCTTCCCATCTAGTTTCCTGAAAGCAACATTTATTTCTCAATTTCCAAATTGCCCATAACGCAGCAGCAGAGGAAGCATTCAAAGTTTTATGCTTTTTATCTGATACCCAAAATTTAGCAACAGATTCAAAATCTGCCCCTAAAACCTTGCCACTTACATCATAGATTTCACTCTACACACATTGAACCACCCAACAGTCGAAAAACAAATGAGATACTGTTTCAGGCTCATTGCAAAACAGGCATCTCTTATCATCTAAATTCTTTCTTTTACTTAGATTATCCCTAGTCAACATTTTATTGTTAGCTAAAAGCCACAAGAAAATGTGTACTCTAGATGGAACAGAAATGTTCCACATCACAGGAGTATAGATAGGCTTAACCCCCTGTTATTGACAATAGCATATACGGACTATACTGAATATTTGCATGAAGATTCACATTGCCATATAATGCTATCATCATCTTCTATGAACTCCACAGCACTAGAAATGTGCACCGCTTCCAACCACATGCTCATCATCCTACTATCAATTGTCCTTGTAAAGGTCATCCTTAGATTCACTCCATCCCAAGCATCTCTTAAAGAGATATATTTTTCATTCAGTATCATATATGTATTTCCCAAAATTGGAAACCAAACTGCATGTACCAAACCATTGATCCTCCCAAAATCTAATCCTTCTTCCATTCCCACATTTCCATCTAAAGCCTATTTTGCAGCTTGTGCAGCCCATAGAATCCCCTTTAGAAAAGGAGAAGAATTTATATCCCTACAACAGAAAATATTGGGAGCATCAAGGTGATATTTACACCACACAATCTCTTTCTAGAGTTTGGGTTCAGGATTATAAAATCTCTAAACCCAAGAAGCTAATAAGCATAAATTTAGTTCCCTTAAATCAGGGATTCCTAGCCCTCCATACTCTTTCTTTTGGCATAAAGATTTCCAATTGGACAAGTGATATTTATGTTTTTCCTCTTGATCATTCCAAAAGAACTTGGACATGTGGGTGTCAATAATCTTCACTGCCTAGTTTGGAAACTTTATAACTGACATCAAGTAGATTGGAATGCTGGCTAAGCAACCTTTAAGCAAGGTTAGCCTAGCACTGTATGAGAGTAATCTACCCTTCCAACCAGAAATTCTATTTATAGCCTTATTAACTACAGGATGAATATCTTCCCTTTTCAATTTCTCATGGTGAAGAGGCACCCCTAAATACTTGAAATGAAACCCTCCCAATTTGCAACAAAATATTTTTGCAAATTGAACCACTTCCTACTCATCCAAATTAATGGCAGTAAGATCATTCTTATGATAGTTTATTTTGAGACTAGATAAGTGTTAAAAAAATGTCATCATCCATTATAAATGGGTGGCACCTTGGAGGTCATTACCCAGAAATAACAAGGTATCATCTGCATACTACAGATTGATCACCCCCTCGGGACATATCCTATTCATCAGACTAGATAAGTGACCTTTACTCACAGCCTTGCACAACATTCTTGTAAACACATCCGCCACTAGATTAAACAGAAGAGGATACATGGGATCTCCCTGTCTCAACCCTTTCCCAGGGTGGAAAAAGTGGCTATTCCTATCATTAAGTCTGATCGCAATAGAACCCCCATTAATCTCATGACCCAGGAGATCCATTTAGGGCTGAATCCTCTAGTTAACAACATTTCCTCAAGGAAATTCCAATCAACCCTATCATATGCTTTTCATAATCTACTTTCATAATTAGCCTCTTATCACCCCTACTAGCTACATCATGAATAATTTCATGAGTAGATATTACACTCTCAAGAATGAACCTACCCTTCACAAAGGTTGTTTGGTTATGAGATAGTAGTCTATCACATATCCTCACCAGTCTATTATTTATAGCATTAGAGTATTCTGAAATTATAGTAGTCTAGAACTTTGCCTAGCCCTAATTTATTCAATCTTCTAGATCCACTCCAGCTCTCCACCCAAAATTTTCTTATTCTCTACCTTGATCACTTGAAGGATTCTGCTCAGCTAAAGTATCTAGTCTATCTATCTCAACTAGAATGTTCCTTTTTCTCTTTTCACCTCTGCCTCCATGTTTTTACTCCAACCCTTGACTTTTCTCATTAGCAGCCTAATCTTAAACTGGCAAACTTCCACAGGGTCAGAGCTGGGGCATCTAGTTTGCCAAGCACCTTTAACCATCTCTGCAAAACCATCTACCTCTAGCCACCATTTCTCAAATTTAAACATGTGATCCCTATCTTAGATCTCTCCACCTAAATCAACCAGCAGGGGTTGTGATCACTCACACCCTTGGGATGCATTTTAACCTTAGCATACGAGTACTTAGCATCCAGGTCAGTAGTAATCAATACTCTATCTAGGGCTGCCATAATAGGGCATCTCTGGTTATTAGATCAAGAGAATACCCTACAGGGGTCTTTAACATCAATCAACCCCACTGATCAATCCACTCATTAAACAGAGTGGTATGAGCAAAGTTTATACACCTTACTAAGTTGAAATCACCATCAATCAATGTTGGCCCCTGCCATTCACTCGTAACCACATGAAGTTCTTCAATGAACTCATGTTTTGTTTCATCATATGGGGACCCATAGACTGAGATCATTTTCCATTCAAAACCATCCCCTTGGTTTCTAATCCTAGCTACCCCACAATATTTAAATTCCTGCCAGCCTAAAATATCAAATATAGAGCTATTAAAGCCCACAAGAATACCTCTAGCACTCCCATTAGCTGGTAAATACCTCCAGGAAAAGTTCATATCCATAGCATTCAAAAAGGAGTCCTTAAAACTCTCCTTCTTACTCTCTTGTTTCCTAAGAAGTCTAGATTTTCTATTTTAATCAAATCACAAACAGTTTTAGTTCTGCCAGTTTTGTTCGGCCCTCTAATATTCCAATAGGCGCCTTTCATCACAACACTTGTTTTCTAATCTACTCCTAGTTTTGGACTTGCCTCTTCTCACAACTTCAGTCCATAAATGTGAAGCTGAGGGACCTTCTAAAGGTCCTATAGGAGTTTGCAAGGCATTTGAACTCGTTTTTCTTCACAGCAGACGACCAGAGGACCGTTGCTTCGTTAATAGGCGGATATCCTGTGCAATTTCCAGCTAGTGCAATATCTCTCGTGCCAAGGCAAGCTGTAACTCAATATGACCAACTTTTTTATCACTCCATGCCTAAAGCACCTTTGCTGTTGCCTTCAATTTCAGGTCAAGAGTCAAGAATGGACATGGGTTGGGCCGAACAGAATTCCAGGAACCCTGACAATGGTCGGATCCTCAGAAGATAAACTTTGGAGCAGGGCGTTGGGGTATAAGATTTCCTAGTGCATTGTACAAAGCACCGTATCCAGGCGCACTAGCATAGGATTGGCTTGCTGACTTGACCATGTAAACTTTCGCCCATGTAGTGGAATATCCTTGAGAGCTAAGTCACCAATTAGTCTCCGGAAATGGTGCATCATAGCTCGGCTGTAATTGTTATTGTTCATATGCTCCGCCTTATATATTAACTTCAAATACCCTACAGTCATCCATGGTCCTGGGCACCCTGCCCTGCCATCTCCCAACTCTTGCAAAAATTGTAACTTGTTGTCATTCCCCTGGGGTCCATGCACACATGTCAGCCACAAGGCACGTCGACCTAGTAGTATGAACCAAACCGAGACACTATGCTCATCGATTTGGCTTGCTCCAGTGGTTCCCAGGGAGTTTCTCCATGCCACAAGAATGCCACCGTTGGCTCTGTTGGCTGGGAGCTCAATGAAGTTTGCAAAGTCAGTGCCCAACATTGGTAGAAGAAACAGCAGCCAATTTAGTCTCTTGTAGGCATACGATGCTAACATGGGAGCAGTCCACCATCGTGCGAACAGAATTTTGCCGAGCAACGAAGTTCAAGCCCCGCACAATCCAAACCAAAAATTTGTTGGGGTCCATCAAAACAAAATAAACAAGATGACCCAACGTGCAAGCCCCTCACTGCTTCTAAGGCTCAGGCCAGGAGCAGAGTGCCCCCCTGAAGAGCCCCATTCGGCATGAGGGACCAGCCAAACAGCGCGGCCAGCACCTCTATATGCACATCAGATAAGGGTTTTTAGCAAAAAGCTTTTCATAATCTTCCTCTGCTTGCTGATCCACACTTCCATTCTCACCAATAATCTGCAAGGCCTTCATTGCTCGTTTAGTAGACCTTGTTAAATCACCCATCTGAAACTCCACTGCAGCACCGGCAAGGCACCGGCTACGGCGCGGAGTTGGATTTGGGCGTGCAGAGCTCCCCCGTATCCATTAGTGCGAGGCATCAGAAGAAGCTCCGAGACCCTGGTGGCAAGACTGGAGAGGAAACGGTCTTTGGAAGGCGCTGTCTCAGTAGTGCCATCCGTTAAACTCAATTGCAATGCTCCTGCTGTGGCCGGAGCGGGAGGCAGAATTTCACCCTCCACAGGTTTCTGCTGCACTTTGCTGTCCTCCAAGTGCAGGAGAACTAGTCTGGGAGGGGTGGCCCTGAACTGGGCAGCCAACACGGCGCTAGAGGTAATTCGATGACGCTGGCGAGAGTACACCTTGAGGGTGGAAGCCGGAGCAGGTGCAAGGGGCGGCCTGTGCAACATCTCAAACGGTGGGAGTGGCATTGTTCTTGCTGTTGCAATATATCGGTGTTTTCTATGAACTATCCTTGTTCAGGCTCCTCCTTAAAGATAATAGCCATACATCCACCAGTTTGATATTGAAGATGAACAGAGGTTAAGGATCCTCCGTGGAGGTAATAGCCATACGTCCACTAGTTTGATATTGAATATGAACAAATGTTACAATGGGGTGAGCAGATGGCTTGAGAAGTTCCTGTGGTGAAGGGGGAAGTAGGGGGCCTTTTATAGACTGTCGTAGCGGTCGGACAACTATGAGGTAACTATTTTTACATTTAGGAGGAGATTACATGACCAGTGGAGCCCAAGACCGAGAATGTTGGTTTGTAGAGGTCGGTCGGCCGAGAATGTTGGTTTGTAGAGGTTGGTCGGGGCTTCCATGGTGTTCCCATAGTTTTCCGAGTGTTCTGGGAGCCGAGGTGCATGGTGCTCGAGAAGGTTCTTAGAGACATTGCTTCGTGATATGCCCTTGCTTGGTTACTAAGTCTTCCCATGTGGGAGTTGATGTGGATGAGCTAGCCTGCCCCCTGTACTGTCCTACGGCTTGCAGCCGTTAGACGAGGCGATGAGTCTTCATGTCAGGCGCTGCCTTATCCTGTCGTGTAGCGGTAGGCGGTGGCGTCTTTTCGGCTTGAGTTTTTCTGCCTTGGTGGCCTGTTCTCGTTTTCGGTTGAAGATTTGAGTTCTGGGCCCATGAGTCCTGGACACATATTCCCGCGCTGGGTGCTTTGTTCTTCCCGTGGTTTCATCAGCAGTTGCCCGCTCAGCCACGCTTTGTTCCTCACGACAGGAATTTGCAGCCGCTTCTCATTGTCTCCCGCACTGCGCGTCGGATGCCAGCACCGAGTTCTCCATTGCTTTGATTTTGCTGCCTGTCTGAAGTTCGGTTCTCATCCATGGCACCCACTAGACTTGGTGGAACGCCGCTCTCACTCAGTTCCTATTCTCCATCTTGATTCTACCGTCGCCAGCTGTCAATTTTTGTTATGCGCCGGCGAGTGCTTCATTTCCCCGTCAGGATTTCGGTCCATGCTCGATCCACTCAACCCGGTTCAGTTATGCTCTTATTCGGGGGATGTTCGATGAATTGTGTATGAGGCAGCGAGAAGCCTAGTTGGTGTGATTTTGGTTGTTGTTGTTTCACTTGTCACTTTGCTTGCTCGATTTGTGCTTCCGCTGTGAATCCGTATTCCTAACCTGGTTTCGAGGACCAGTAGCTATTTGATCGTTGCCGAGTTAGAAGAGAGGGGTGTTAGGTCTGTTTTAGGACATAGGCCAAGTTTCCTCGAGGAATTTTTAATTGTCTTCCATTCACCCCCTCTGGTCTCCTTAACCGGCCCTTCAACATGTATCAGAACCAGTTT
>VSTD030004738.1:0-10126 GCA_008808055.3 Sporobolus alterniflorus
ATTCTCGCTTCGTCGAGAATCCCCCGATATGATCTTGGGAGACAAACCCCTCATTTTTGAGGTGGTTCTGTCACAGTTGCACATGGAGGGAAGTGCCTGGTAGCTTGGAAGAGGGTACAACACCCCTGCACCTAGGGGGCCTAGGTATTATGGACTTTAACTTGCTGGGTCGCGCGCTTTGTTTACGATGGCTGTGGCTAAGTCGGACTAACCATGAGCGCCCCTTGGCATTGCATCCAGTGGCGGATGATGCTTCGATAGAAGCTTTCTTTCAAGCTTCGATTAGATGTGTGGTCGGGGATGGGGAATCCACATTCTACTGGACAAACCCCTGGCTAAATGGTCGGTGCATCGACGCACTAATGCTAGAGTTGTTGGAGGCAGTTCCGCTTCGTGCTCGGTGATGGCGCACGGTGGCTGCAGCCCTGGTGGGTCACGCCTGGATTCGGGATATCGACAAGGCCCTCACTATTCTAGTGCTAATGCAGTATCTGCATCTCCACCAACAACTTGAGGACATTTCCTTGTCACAGATGGTCGTAGATAGGCTCATCTGGAAGTGGACCACATCAAGTCAATACTCATCTAGCTCAGCTTACGCGGCAATGTTCCTTGGCCAGTTGGCGCTGCTTGGAGCTAAGGAACTTTGGAAGATCAAAGCACCAAATGAATTCAGGTTCTTCTCCTCACTGGCGATGTAGGATCGTTGCTGGAGTTCTGAGAGCCTAGCTCGCCACGGCTTAAGCAATAATGGGTCGTGCGCCCTGTGTGACCAACAGGCGGAGACGATAGATCACCTGCTCATCAGATGTGTGTTTAGTAGAGAGGTCTGGTTCAGATGTCTCCAACCCTGCGGATGGCACCACCTAACCCCACAGGCCGACGACGCTCTTTCAAGTTGGTGGCTGCAGTCGAGGAAGGCGGTCATTAAGCCTAGAAGAGCCGCATTCAACTCCTTATGCTTGCTCATTGCGAGGAGTATTTGGTTGGAAATGAACGCTAGGGTCTTCAACAATCAGAGTAGGACGACGCAAGCGTTGGTTCGAGCGATAACTAATCTAGGTGAGCTGTGATGTAGAGCCAAGGTGGTAGATAGGTCGAGGCTGTTGCGAGAGTAGGAGTGTAGGTTTGGGTCACATTGGGGGCTGAGACCCCGTGTAAGCATCACTCTTTTCTCACTTAATACAATACGTGCAACACACACTCTTGAAAAAAACTCTTTATCGCCGAACTATAGATAGTTTATTGTTAAAGTGCTTGGGTTCAAATCAATCTAAGATAGCAATAGGGGAGGTTCATGAAGGGATTTGTGGTACTCATCAATCAACTCATAAGGTGATAGCAAATGGTTGCTTCATCATGCCAGATTCTATAGGTCGACTATGCTAAATGATTGTTTTAGGTACTACAAAGGTTGTGAATCATGCCAAAAGTTCAGGGATGTGCAAGTGGCTCTTGCAGCTATGTTGCATCCCATAATAAAATCATGATTGTTTCACGGTTGGGCTTTAGGCTTCATTGGCCAAATTTATCCTGCTTCATCCAAGGGCTATCAGTTTGTGTTAGTTGCTACGAATTACTTCACGAAGTGGACAGAAGTTGTCCCATTGAAGAATATGATGTATAAAGAGGTAATTCACTTTAGTTTAGAGCATATTGTGCATAGATTAGGCATACCTCAAATATTGACTACTGATTAAGGTTTGTCATTTATGTCTTATTAAGTCCGTGAATTTACCGAGTCTCTTAAGATCAAACTTCTTAGTTTTTTGTCATACTACGCTCAGGCCAATGGTCTTGGTGAGTCTAGTAACAAGACTCTAATCAAGTTAATTAAGAAAAAGATCAAGGAGAATCCCAAGAGGTGGCATGAAGTCTTATCAGAAGCGTTATGGGCACATCGTATCTTCAAACATAGCGCTACAAAGGTAACACCTTTTGAGTTAGTATATAGGCAAGAAGTCGTTTTACCAATAGAGGTAAATCTGGATGCTTTACGAATAGCTCGACAAAATGAATTGCTGTAGATTATCATAACTTAATATTCGATAGGCTAGACGAAGCATCGGATGAGAGAATGAGGGTTTTTGAGGAGATCGAGAGAGATAAGTTGAGAGTAGCTAGAGCATACAATAAGAGAGTCAAGAAAAAATCATTTCAGGCCAGGAAGTGGTGGTGAGCGACCCTGTAACGCCCTGAAATTTATGACTTTTCAAATCTTCTTGAATTCAAATTTGACCTTGATTCAAATCCTGATTTCAAATAAAACATTTTAGAAACAATAAAAACCCACCTATATCAACAGGGCCTAATCTTTCCCTCAGCCCATCACCCATTTCTTGCGCGAGACCCACCTCCCTTTTTCTCCTAGCGCCGAGCCTTTTTCTTCTGACTGGGCTAGTTTCCTGCGCTATTGGGCCCATGTATGTCGTGTGGACACCTTACACCCAAGCCCTACCTTCTCGACCGTTGTCGCTGCATCGTCCGCTGAGCTGTCATGCAACTGAGCAGAGCATGCCGTTCTTCTCCGCTCCGCCCGCCTACCCGTCGTGTTGTCAAGTCGAGCCACGTCCCCCCTATGGACCACCTCACTGAGCGTACCCTCATCCCAGCTGTTAGCTGAGGCTGTCCAGCGCCATTAAGCCTGGTCAGCCACCGTAGCACGATCGCTGCAACGCTGTACCGAGCACGCCCTCCTGTGACCCGTTGCACGCCAAGCCCCATGTCTATAAGAAGCTGGTACCGCATCCCTTCTCCACAGCGCATCGCCACTCCTTCGTCGGGTAAGCCAACCGCCGAGCCCACCTCCATCCTTCCCCAATCTTGGTCGCACTCGTCTACGCATCGATTCCTGGAAATCCTAAGCCGTTCCCAAATTGTTTTACTCCACAGCTCTTCAAGCCAAATTGAACACTCAGGGACCCATGCCTTGCCATTTGACCGTCCCAGTGAGCCATGCACCACGCCGCCGGACCGCATCGCCGCCGAGAGCCCAAAATGCCATGGCAACCCCACCATTTCTCGAGCGGAATCAGACCTAGTTATTCCTAGGACCATTCCCCTAACACCTAGACCCTACCTAGCGCCGTCGCAGCCACCTCGCTAGTGTTGACCCGCGCACCGCCATCGGTCGAGCAAGCGCTCGGCGTTGCTCTGTTTTGCTGAGCAAAACTCACCGAAAGGGTACGGGCCCTATGCGGGTCGGTTGCCTTAACCAAAAACCAATAGTGCAAGCCGCATTGGGCCGCACGTTCGCACCCGGCCGTGCCACCGGCCCAATAGCATAGGAAACCAGCCCAGTCAGAAGAAAAGTCTTTCCTTTTCCAGAAATCCATTTCAACTTCCAAAATTCATACCTCTTGAATTTCAAATTCAAATCCTTTCAAACCAGAGCCAAAGCCTTTATAAATTCATGTTTTAGTTATTTAAAAATACTTTTCATATTATGTAATGTACTGAAATGTGTTGTTTGCTTGTTTATATGTCGCGTATCGAAGAGCCGATCTTTGAGGAGGAGCCTCATCTCCCAAAGGACCCCATTGACGCCGTAGCTGACCTCAGTGAGGACGAAGGCAAGTCTCACCGACCCTCTTAATCATATGGATCCTATATATATGCTTGATGTAGTTTAGAGCCTTGGTTAGGATGGTGACTATGTAGGTGTTGCATTACCTTTGATAGACTTATGTATGCCATGTTTACATGTTGTTGTTCACTTATGCCTTGCTGTGAGTATGCACTTGTATGGTTCTTCCTTGTTATCTTATGCATGAGTAGACTAGATGTGGTAGTTGATCTTGATGTTGAGGTATGATTGAGGCCGTGTAAGCACTACTATTGGTGTAAGCCTACGCTCGAGGGTCATCGTGGTGATGAACTTAGGTAGGCGAGTTTGTCGAGGAATAAGGACTATGGATGTGTTTTCATCTCACCTACCCTCTACTTTTCATGCCCCTACTCGACTCTGTATGGGCAGGGCTTAGGTTAATCCCACTGGCTAGTCTAGCGCCGTCTAACGTGATGAGTTGGTTGGTTGGAGGCCGATAGTGGTCCGCTTTGTTGGTTGTGGGTGGTTAGCTGGGTTAGTCCATGGCTGGGTGTCGTCTGTGTTCGAACTGTCATTGTGCAGTTTTGACTTGTGGATGTGTACAAGTTATGTATAGTTAGAAACCCATTCGAATGGCCGGGTCCTCGATATTGGATAGATTATGGTGTGGATCTCATCTGTAGATTGTGAGTATGGTGACTTGAGTTCCCATCGTTGGTTATGTTACTTCTGCTTAGATGGTCATTGCTATTCCTTGAGTTATTATCGTTGCTATATTTATTATTATTGTTATGCATTTATTTGATCATGACATATTTATCTATTATTTTACCCTGACATGGTGAGGTGGGACTTGCGGAGTATGTTTGTACTCACGTGTTTGTTGTTGTTGTTGTAGCTGATCCCGACTTTGATCCCAGAGACTACGAGTAGCTGGCATCTGTAACCAAGTCGTGTTCTGAAGAGTAAGTTATCTTTGGAGGTGGTTCTTAGTCATAGCTAGTATGTTCAAGTGTGAAGATGCAATAAATATAGTTTTGTCTATCTTTATAGTCACGTTAGTGGTGACCATCCTCCTGTTCAAGACTCTTGTATTTTGTTAATTTCTATTGTATGATTTTGAACTACTTGTATAATGTATTGTACCAGCAACTGATCCAAAGATTAATACGTTAAATATATTATAATCTTCGATTCTTAGATCGGGTATTTCAGATCCAACCCTGACATTGACTGGCCTGTTAACATCCAAGGAAGGACTTTCATCGTGGCCATGGATGACAGGTAATCTCATAATACATCCCATATACCCAGCAAGTAATATTTACAAAACTTACAAACCAATCTGACAATGTCATTTCCATGTCGCCAGCATGGCTTTTACTAAACTTGCAGACTACCAAACTAACAATGTCATTTCCTCCCTCCCCTGGAAACCTATGTTACATCAATTTTTTTTATCTTCAATTTTCTTATCAATAAAGGATTGATGCCAGCAACCAATCTGTTGCTTCATCACACCAAGCTAGCCATCATGCCTCAGGTACAATCAGTCATCCCCATTCAGCAAATCATAGCAACCAATGCTTCGACGGTGATCGAAAGGCTCCAAAACTCTACCTTTCAGCACAGCCCCTCCCTCCCTTTTAAAACCCAGCTTTCATATCCTTGGTCCAATTGAGGAAAAATCGTTTTAGGTTGGGAAGTCACTAAATTGGAAAAGACTGTGTAAAATTGAGGAAGTAATTATTGAAAATTCTTATATGATTCAGAGTGTACAAGAGACCTCATTGTAAATGACGCTTAACAGAAAGTAATTAAAAAGGTATTATCCTAATATTTGGCAAAACAACTTAAGTTAGAAAATGGTCAATAATGAAATTATCACCATTAGCACAAAAATAGTCAATGGAACACTATGTACATCGCCCTCATGCCAAATTTGGTCTAAAAATAGCTGTTAATACGCAAGCTTAACTAAAAGGCATGGGCATATATTGATGATCAAATTTGACAAGGCTGATACAACCAGATGTTCTAGTTTCTGGTTTCAGACAGTCTGATTTTGACAGTTTCAAGATCAAGATAAGGAAGTAGCTAAACTTGAACATTTGAGGATTCTTACATTTGAGGCATGGAAAGGGAGTTAGAAGCATCAAGGGATCAAGACAGAAGAAATTCAACCCCAAAGTCGAAGTCACAAAAATCAGATGGTCTGGTTTTGAATTTCGGATGGTCCAGTTTTTGCACAACAGATAAAGTTCGATTAGGGTTTGAGATTTAATTTGTTTTAAATTTTTTTTCTCGTATCCGTGTTAAAGAGTTACGTCATTCTACCTATATAAACATGTCATAGCCGATTAATGTATCCAATAATCAAATCTATACAATTTACTTTTTTTAGTTTTGTCCTAGTTTTATATTCTTTTTCATTTTCTTGTAATTAGATCTCTTAGCCGCCGCCCCAAACTCCTATATTGCCGTGGTTTTTGCCTCTCCACCATCTAGACATCGCTTGACCGGAGGGGAAGCCTCTCATCGAAATCCGACGACACCCCTGACTGTAGTCGATCTTGATAAAATCGAATCATCTGGTTTGCCAAACCAAGGTGTCTGATTTTTACAGTTTTAAACAAGAGCTTTCAACTCTTGTTCGATTCGTGTGCAAATAGCTTTCAACTCTTGTTCTATTCGTGTGCAAACATCTTGCTTGCTACATTCAAATCCACTCAGCTTGATTTCGACAGCTGAGATCAATGTGTCCTACTATGTTGTGTCGTCTGGTGCAGTTCATGGTGAACCTGCAGCTGGTTCGCCGTGTGCCACCTCTACCGGCTCAACTGCAACAAGGGCACCTCTACCGGCTGAGGGGGTGTTCGGGAATAAATTGTTTTTAAAGTTTTGATATAAAAGGTATTGAAGGATATCATGATATTTTTTCAGATGTGTTTGATAAACATGTAAAAAATCCTGTTTTGAATACCATGGTTTGTTAGATACCATGATATTTTTAAAGTATTTAAAACTTCACTGACTAGCTTCTTGTACATATCTACTAAATATCATAATTTGAAATACTTTATCTTCAAACATGTATTGGTGATTTGATATAAAAAATACAATAATATATCATGACATTAAAATACCGTAGTATTAAAAAACTTTGATATTTAAATACTTTACTCCCAAACAACCCTCAACTACGACAAGGGCGTGGTCTCCCTCGTCCTGGCATTCGTCAGGTTTGCCGCCCTCGGCATCAGCACCAACCTCCCACTATACCAGTAGGGATATAGTTGAGTATCCATGTGGGTCAACTTGTCTAATTCATTTTCTATTCAAATTAATTATAATGCATACCACTCTAATTTATTTTTATAGATTTTAGACCAACCCACAGAGTGAAAAACTTGCATCCCTACCCCCTCCGACCTCCAGAGTAGTGCGATCGATACTATCTTGCTGCTGCTTAGCTGTAGGTCATCCAACAACTCCAATAACATCAAAATAGGTGGTACTACTGTAAGCTCATGCGCAAGGCACACCCATATAATTAGTACTAATGTAAAGTACGGAGTATCTAGGGATATTTCTCGCAGCAGCAACAAATAGAGGGGCGCCGTGTCTCTTACAAGCATACAGCATCACTGGTGCTGACGGCAACCATGATGCTTCAACGCAAATAAAATAAGGCTAAAGGCAGAAATACTCAGCCATAGCGTGGTCCAGATATAACGCACCACAACAGCTTCATATGCGGAGCTCTCTACTCTTCCAAAATATCCTGGGCTACATGCTGGTCGCTCCACATCTTCACTGGCCATGGTTCATACGCCATTGCCGACATCCAGAGCTTCTGTCGACTTGACAAACCGGCCTTTCACTCGCTTCCTCGTGTCCGCCCTCAGCTTCCGTGACTCGTAGCGGATATGCTTATCATACCTACAGAACAATGATCAAAAGACTCGTGAGAAGTTGGAATTGTATCATGGTACTGAAGAATTCGTTGTTAGCCTACTACCTCTCTTCCTTTTTACTTGTCGTCGGCTAATTTATTTTTGAATTAGCCAGCGATAAGTAAAAAGGAACGGCGGGAGCATTAAGCATTGTGCTCTAAATAAATAGCTAGATAGTCCGGTTCATTTAGAATTCAGTTTGCTTTTGTTTTGGTCTGTCAGTTTAGTTAAATTCAGACTCTTTTGATTTGGTCAGAGCACGGGTGAGCCCATGACTTGTATGGTTGCCATTCCGTGTGCATCAATTGAGAGCACCTAGAGAATAGCTCGTGGTGGCCTGCATGAGTGCCATGTTCGTGCGCACTCTGCGACGGCGTGGCAAGGTAGTTTGCTTTGATAAATATAAAAGGAAGGGCAGAAAACGCGGGTTAGTTACCACACCAAAATTTTCTCTTGCGCTCAGTGTGTTCTTGAGTCAATCTCCAGGTGATCACGTGTGTGGTGTGTTTTTCGTGTGTGATAATTCATGGTGATTGCCAGTGATTGCCTGACAATTGGTACCAGAGCATAGGCTCGATCTTGGCGTGATGTCGACGAGAGGAAGGGGGCACTCAAGGTCGGTGACGCCGAAGACGTCACAGACACGGCGTGGGCACTCTCCGCAGAGGAGGGGTCTAGGCGACGGACAACTCGCCGTCAAGAAGGTTGCGCCGGCAGGTCCAACGAACTACCCCATGCTGACAAAGACCAGCTACAATCAGGGGTCACTCCTGATGAAGATCAAGCTCAAAGCCCATGGGTTGTGGAACGTGATCGAGCCGAGCGACGACGAGTTTCAACTCGACCGGATGGCGTTGAACACCATTTGCAGTGCGGTGCCGACGAAGATGGTGACCACGCTCGCCACGAAGGACACGGCGGTGGAGGCCTGGGAGAGTATCAGGACAATGCAGATCGGTGATGACCGCGTGAGGAAGGCAAGCGCACAGAGGGTGAGGCGCAAGTATGAAATGCTTGATTTTCGCAACGGCGAGGGCGTTGAGTTCGCCATGTGACTATCCGGAATCGTTCATCAACTCACTACCTTGGGGGATCCTGAATCGGATGAGAAGGTGGTGCTCAAATACTTGCGCATTGCCCGATCTCGATTCAAGCAATTGGTGATGTCAATTGAGACTGCTCAACATCTCCACTCTGTCCATTGAAGTGGTCACTGGCCGTCTCAAGGGGGCAAAAGATGATGTGGTGGAGGCGCTGATCAGCAAGGGGCGGTTGCTCCTCACTGAGGAGTGGGCGGAGAAGAACAAGAAAAAGGAGGCCAAAGGGTCCCGGAGTGGATCCAACGGCGGTCGCGGTTGAGGTGGCGGCAACCGTGGTCGAGGCAGAGGGCGCGGTGGTCGTGGTGATGGAGCCGGTCCGGCGGGCGGGCACAGAAACTATCACCGTTGCGGCAAGCTGGGCCATTGGGTGTGTGAGTGTCACAGCAAACAACCCAAGATGGAAGAAGTGGCCTATACGGCCCAAGATGAGGAGCAAAGCCTTCTGCTCGCAGAGTTGGAGACGGTTGACCCACTCACTGTAGGGGATTACAGCGGCATCCACATCTCCGGTGATGGGTCTGGTCTTCTGAGCAATGTGAGTGGGGAAGTCAAGAGTGCAGTGGCTCAACTCCTTGATCTAGCCGACACGTGCGTCCTCCATGGTGCGGCGGCAAAGAGGGCCATTGCTGCGGCGCGGGTGCAGAGCACTGACAGCAAGTCTGCCGGTGAGGAGCTCGTGCACATCATCGAGCAGAAGGTGTACGCGGCCCTCCACGACGAGGAAGACAAGGATCCGCAGCGATGGGTGCTGGACACCGAGGCATCCAACCACATGACAGGGTCCCGGGCGACGTTCGCCACCATCGACACGAGGACGGCCGGGACTGTGAGATTCGACGACGGGTTAGTCATGCGAATTGAAGGGAGAAGCACCATCCTGTACCAGTGTAAGAATGGGGAACACAGAGCTCTTCCAAATGTCTACTACATCCCGCGTCTAGACACCAATATCATCAGTATTGGTCAGCTGAATGAGAGCGACTATGAGGTAAAGATCCATTGTGGTGTGATGCAAATTCGAGCAGAGGATGGGCATCTACTCGCCAAGATCAGGAGAGGGCCAACTCGGCTGTACACGCTTAATCTGCACATCACTCAACCGGTTTGCTTGGCGGCCAGAGTTGGGGGGGGAGGCATGGAGATGGCATGCTCACTACGGACATGTGAACTTCATAGCGCCGGGGAAGATGGCAACAACTGGTCTTGTGCAGGGCCTGCCAAGAAATGAGCAGGTAGATCAGTTATGTGAAGCTTGCCTAGCTGGAAAGCAGAAGCGTGCGCCGTTTCCACAGCGAGCAACGAAACACGCCACAAGGCCGTTGGAGCTTCTCCACGGTGATCTTTGCGGCCCAATTACTCCAACTACGCAGAGTGGTAAAAAATACTTCCTGCTCCTAGTTGATGATTTCAGCCATTATATGTGGTTATCTTTGCTATGTTGGAGTTGATCTCTAGTGGACTTGATCAAAGGGACCAAGTCCACCTCCCCATGCCCTGATTGAGGGCAGTTTTCTCAATTAGAG
>VSTD030004739.1:0-10126 GCA_008808055.3 Sporobolus alterniflorus
AGGCTAAATCTGGCAGGCAGCCTGGCAATTCCTAACAAAAGTGAAAGCGGCAACTTCTGAATGCAATAAAGATTACAGGCCTGTTTGGATATCGTCTACCCGCCACAATCCGCCTAAGCGAAGTTGCCACAAGTGAGGCGCTCGTTTTGGCCAACGCATGTTAGGCAAGCTGCGGCAGCTACGGCGGCAGTCCAAACAGGCCTTACAACTTTTGGTGAGGGTAATATGCAGAAACCTGGTTCACAAGCCATCACTAGGAATTGCATTTACTAGTGCCAGGAATTGCACTGTGATGCCAGTACGGGATAAAACCTTAAGAACTGCACGGAGATGATGAAATAATTGCACGAGGGGAAGTAGCATGAAAACCAAACAAACCCATCAAACGGATAGGTGTGATTATGCAAGGAAAATGCGAGCTATAGACAAGGAGTACGGATGGGGAATCTATGTCTTCGCTTGTAAGGAATTGAATTCGGTCGAAACCGAACATGCCCAACCAACGAACACCCGCCGGCACAACAGATACCAGAAGTTATCAATGTGGGCGGCGGTGGTCCTGTCACGGAACAGAGTTTTACTCCTTTTCTCTTTTTTTTTCAAGGCCCAATGAGAGGAAGAACATCACCAACCAAATCTGCACAAAGTACCGACTAGTTACCCTATGAATTCAATCATCCGACATTAAACAACCGCTAAAATTAGGCGGAAAGCAAAGTTTATCAGGGAGCGGACACTTGTTGGCAACCATCCAACTCCGTGAGGTTGAACCAAAACAATCCGTTCTACCGGTCTGAGAGAAGCGGCAAGCGATGGCGTGCACTCCTCCTCTCCCAAACCCGAGCGAACATTTTGAGGGGGAAAGAAATCCAGAAAAAAAAGGGTGGATGAAAATGTGAACGCAGCAGCAAACAGGAAATCTGGTTCCTGGCATATAACGCGCTAGCTAGGACAGTAATCAAGGAACGTCTCGAAAGAGGGAGAGGGCAATCGGAGGGCGAACCTCTTGGCGGAAAATCCGGGACGGCGGCCGTTTCCTCCTGCTTCGCGTCGGCGCACAGAACAAGGGAGAAAGGCACTGCAGAGAGGCAGTGGTGTTTCTTCCACTCACTCGCAAGTCGCGCCTCCTCTGCTCCCGCCGCTTCTTCGCTGACGGCGGCCCTGGAAGAAGAACGCGGGAGCCACGACACGAGCGCGGCGGCGGCGGCTGCAGGTCCGGTCAGAGCGGGGGCGCGTCCAAGAACAACCTCCCCTCTCGCCCCCCCTTGGCTGGCTCTGGACCGCTGCGTTGGGCGCTTGCTCTCGGGTGGGCAACAAAAACACCCGCAAGAACCAAAGCAACCCCGCCAGAGAGGAGACGGGCGGCGACCGGAATGCCGAGGGGCGCTTCTTTACTCGCAGCCAATAATCCCAGACGAGACAGCAAGGGAACAACCCAGCTTGTAAAGCTCCCTCCCTCCGCTAAATCAAATCCCGCTGTAACCAACCCGTTTTTCTTCGAATTTAGAACAGCGGGCCGGTGCTGGTGTCTCCGTCACCGACTGATTGGCACCGCCTAACCACCACCGTCGTATTAGTACGTAATGCGGCGGATTATACGTTGCGATCAGTGGGTCGTACTAGGCCACACGGAAAAGGCGAGTATTTTGTACGGATGGTATAGAGTGTGTTTTGTACTCGTGCTATGCCTGCCATGCGTCGTCGTGCACAGGACAGGAGCCGGCCCTCCACAGCCAAACCCAAAGCACTCCGGCGCGGGCGGCGATGGAGTGGTGCAGACTGCCTGAGCCATGTGCTCCATCCACCTCCACAGGCCCCCGGCGCGTGGGGCTCGTGCGCCGAAAGCGCCGCGCCGTCGGACCGGATGGGTAGTTCGTCAGTTACGTGTACGTCCAACTGTGACCGGCTGGGGCCTGCCTGCGCTGCGGAGAATCATGTGACATCATCGGGTGATCTCTGCGGGATTAGGCGACCACACCAGCCCTGACCGGACGCGATAATCATGTGACCACGGTACAGAGAAGATACGCGGCCGCTACGCGCCGGGGCAAAACGACAGCAGTAGCGCTGCCATGGCACAGCCCTCCATCGGCAGCCGATTCGGCCGGGTTGGAACTTGGAATCGGCAGAGCGGCCGACGTGCACAGCGTAAGCTAGCCTGTACGGGAGCGGTGGAACCCGTGCGGCGGGTTTGGTCACGGGGGGAAAAAAAGACATTTGCTTTTCTCTTTCCCATGCCAACGCAGCAGCGAGGCGTTTGTCTCTACCCGCTCCACCTCAAAGCAGGAGATTCCTCTGCCTACACAAACACGACCTACAGCTGTGCAACTAAAAATATGCCACGGCCTACGTACTTGTCAGCCTAACGATTCTACTGTACGTAACATTCGTCAGTGCCAAGATTAAAAGGTGTCACCCTCACACAGCCGTACACTACCTCAGGTCTCACGAGCATCCTCTTCCCTATTCGACATCCATGGCTGCGTCGCCATACAACATCCAGCAGTTCTCGTGATACAGTCTTTTTACTCGCAAGACAGAGCAGGGCAAAGAGTTCCAAAAAAAACAGAGCAGAGTGAAGCCACCTTACTGTACGTAGCACCGCCACCAGTGTGTGTGTGTGGGGGGGGGGGGGTGCACGAATCTAAGCTGCCTCGTTGATGCAACGCAACGGTCATATATATGGGCATGGAATTACTGCTCTGTTTTCTGCACCGGAACGGCCACCAATGAGACAAAACACATGGTACGGTCATTGACATTGAATCGCTCCACTGGTCAAAGACGCCGAGAGGAGCAAGCCGCAGCCCCAGACGTGGTCGCTCCCCTTCGTACCTCCTGGTCTGAACATTGTTGCCCGTTTGCATTGATGGATCTGGCCCAGCACCAGCAGAATCTGAATACGACCATTGGCCCCGTCCCGTGGCATCGAGACTTCAAGCACACGGAATGCTTCACGACCTGGAGACGCAACAACGGCTTCAACGCCGCGGCCGTGGATCCCTGCTGAAACAATACCGCAAAAGTGCAGACCTTGCATCACACAACAACAAGACCCAGGCACCCAAGAGATCTATGACACAGTTTGGCAGATGCTTCACTGTCAAAACAGTAGCATTGTTGCTAAGCAGCAATGCCTTTGTGAGCCCAGCGAAGAGAATCATATGATGTCACAACTTCTGTTAACTTTCAGCGATAAATATGTCAGACAATAAATGAGCAGAAAAGTGACATTTTAACTTAACTGTGACCTGTCTTTTAACACATAGAACTGGCTACATGTAAATCCATTACATATGTCTAGATGGTTCACAGACCGAAAGTATCAAGGCGTTTCCAAGATCATATTCTGCTGAGTGATGTGTTGATGACACAAAAAAGCTTCCTGCTTCATGAAGATACCTCTTGCTTGAATCTTCAGACTTCCCCGACACTCAAACCTGCAGAAATAATGGGTGTCACAGTTGCTGTGTAGGAAACTAGATCAAGAGTGCACTGAAGCAAACTGACTTGGCTCTCTAGTGTACGGTGGGCAGGCATCATGAAAAGAATAGACACGATTTTACCAGAAATTATTCACATAATCATTATACTATTAAGACGTGAAGGATTGGTAACTGTTACATACTGCCAGAAAACATAATAATCCAATTCGCAACTTATAATGAGATTCAAGTTACATGTTTTAGCCTATATGCCAACCATAATTAATCCAAAATGGGTTTCAACCCCAAGTTACCAACTCCACAAAATGATCTCAAACATATTTATTATAGTCTCTGAACCGCAATTAACCTTCTTTAGGGCAATAGACACTTAATAGAATGCAACTAAGATATCCAGTTTACAAAAGACAGGTGAACAATTACAGGTCGAATACAAAATTAAGTTGTGCTAACCTGGAGGGAGTGATTGCTTCAACTTGTTAGCCTTCTCAGCATCGAAGACGCAGAGGGTGTACAGGTACTTGGAGCAGCGCCCTTTGAACTTGACAACAACTTTGCTTCTCTTGATTTTCACAGAGCGTGCATCCTTCCTCCTAGCAGTAAGAAGGAAGTCCTTGATCTCATGGATCTGCTTCGGCTGCACCAATAACAAGACATAGAATTATCAGAGAATGTCAATCAGTACCGATCATCCCTAGTTTCATATATCAGCATGGGATGGGAGTGACTAAGCTTCATTGAGCACAGACCAACATCCACAAAGTTACTTGCTAGTTGCTACGTTCAATTGGATTTGATTAACTCTTAATCACATACTCCCCCGTTTCCAAATTGTTGTCGCCGTTGACTTTTTAAATTATGTTTGACCATTCGTCTTATTCAAAATATTTATTCAAATATGTAAAATTATAAGTTGTGTTTAAATTTTCTTTATTAATAAAACAAATCATAGCAACATTTATGATAAATTTTTAATTTTTTTAAATAAAATAAATGATCAAACATAATTCAAAAAGTCAACGGCGACAATAATTTAGGAACGGAGGGAAAGAAGACTGAAATGACATCTGATATTCAGCCACATATCAAATATTACAGAAGGATGCTTTGGTACTAGTTTTGCCAAAAGAGAAACATGGAAGCACAAACTGAAGCCACAACTACTTGCTGTGCTTGTCATTTTTATTTTTATACACTAGAGGTTGTTCTTACTTCTCAAGTTATAAAAACATAATCAGTTTCTACAACTGCTAAATATGAAATATGAGGGTTGGAGGATTCATTGTGTTCACATAGTGAGACAGTTCACTTGCAAAATTACGATAGATTTCATATGAGCACAGTACCTCCTTAAGCATAGGATATGTTGTCATTACTATAAGAGTTGACTAAAAATTAATCGATAAATTCTACTCTGCTTCTTCAACTGCAAATTCATCCCCCCATTACTTGCAAATACAGGTACCTACTGGAATCCCCCTACTGAAATTACACTTATGATATCTAGTGAAAGGCGACAGGAACCAACCGCTCACGCCACTTGTTACGAGATTTCATAGTAAGCAGGTCGATACACGAAGTGCCCAACTTATCCCCCCAAGGCCCCAACAACGATCCGCCCATACCGATCTCTATGACACCGACAGAAGCAAACTATGACACATTGCCGCATCCCGGATTTATTCCCCTACAGGAAGTTACTGATGCAATATTGCTGTGTCCCGCAACAAAAGTCTCCACATACAACAAACTGAACAATCCAAACAGGAAAATTTTAAACAAGAGCACATTATGAGGTCCAGAATTCTCCTATATATAGCCGTATCAGACTATATCGGAGCAAGAGCAGATTATACTAAGCAGATGACGGACGAGTCGAATGGAGTGGAGGAAGAAGCGAGCGAGCTTACCATCTTTCCCTGCGAACTGGTAGTTCTCGACGGGCGTCATGCGATGTCGTGGTGGCGGCGGCGGCGCGAAGGTGGAGATTGTATATAGGGGAAGCGAGATAAACCCCGAGGGGTGGGAAAAATTAGATGGCACACTTTCTATTTGTTGCGACCATGGATTCAAATATTCGCTCATCAAAACCGACAAAACTGGCTTGATCTGATGTTATCGGTCCGATTATTTACAATAAAAGAAAATCAAATTTTAATAAATTTTGAAAAATGAAAATAGGGAAATCGAGCAATAAATGGGAAACCTGAACGATAAGCTGTTTTCATTCAAAAATCTGAATTCTGAATAAAAAACCAGCCAAAAACCAATCGATAAATCTGAAAATCGAGCGATAAATCTGAAAACCGCTCGGTGTTTTATTTCCTTTTTCCAAATTTCAAAAATTGAATTTTATACCGAAAATGGATCAATTTTTCGGTTTTCAGTAAAATCGATGGCGAAGCATTTCTGTACTTGCCAGCAAGATTGCCACACACCGGTTTTATAGTTTTCCAAACCGGTTTACTATTCAGATTTATGTTTTATCTATTGTTTTCTAAAATTCTCAGTTTATAAACTTAGCGGTTTTCTAGAGTAAACCATTTGGAATGGGTGGGTTTATGATTTTCAATTTTTCAAAATTTTAATTTTTATTTGATTGAAACCAAATTGTCGACTGAAACTTTACTATTCAGATTTTATGTTTTATCTATTGTTTTCTAAAATTCTCGGTTTGTAAACTCTGATTTTCTAGAGTAAACCTTTTGGAATGGGTGGTTTTATGATTTTCATTTTTTCAAAATTTTAAATTTTATTTGATTGAAACCAAATTGTCGACTGAAACTATAATCCTTGCTTGCCCGATAATGCTCAGGATGAAGCATTTCTATAATTGTCAAATCCTCTATAACTATAGAGGAAACCTACTTTCTACCATTCTCTGAACATACAACTATGACACTATGACATCATCTTTGTTTGAGTCAATTTGTCTTCTAAAATCTGAAAATTGTAGCTAACAATTCAGTTGATTTCTTCGGTTCATTTTCAGGCACACCATTGTCCATGCACAAATGACACAACCCCGTCCGCCCGTCTCCTACTGCGCACAAAGTGAATTAGCTTCCTCTCCACCCACCCCAGCACAAGTGAGACACGAAGCTCGAACTGCCAACCGGCCGCCGCCGTACCACCAAACCAAACCGCCCTGATGCCGCCTATTGTTCCCCGAAACGACACCGATTCATTGCCTTCTAAGTTATGTCCTCTTCCTCCAAACTGAGTCACCTCCCAAAACAACAACCATTGGAGTCACCATGGACCGGTCATCGCTTTCTCGGACCTCCCACCTCCTTGCTCTGTGCCTATAAAAGGAGCACTACAACCCCAGAAACCCCCACACCCAGAAGCTCCTTCCGCTCAGCACAAAATGTCTCCTCGGTCCTCCTGGTTCCACAACTAGATTGAGTGGATTGATGGTGAGGCTATGATTTCGAGATTTGGTAGAGGGGATCGATGAATGCGGCAATAGGCGTTCCATTTTGATTGTTTATTAGCCTGTTTGTGGTTTGCTGGAGCTGAATCAAAGGTTGGAGATGGTGGCAATGGCAAAAGTATTCGTTACTTCATCTCAGGATCAAGAGAAGGAGACACGGCAAAAAAAACTGTATAAAATGGCTACATGGCCCTAATATATCAGTGGCTCAGTTAACTTTTTTCTTTTATATTTACTATGAGTGGGTCTAATATATCAGTGGCCCAGTTAACTTTTTTCTTTTATATTTACTACGAGTGGAATGAAATTGTATTTATATTTTTAGTGGCCCAGTTTATTTTTTCTTTTATATTTACGACAAGTAGAATGCAATAGTATTTCTGTTTTTTAGATGTATATAAAATATACTTAGGGACGAAGATAGCAGTGGGCCTAAGTTTTATCCAAATTATATTCGTTGAGTTATAAGTGAGTTCAAAAGCAAACGCTTTACTACATGAAATATATTATAATTATATCACTGTTCCATTTTTTATACAGAGACCATTACATATTAGCCATCACAAAAAAATAAATGTTATTTCTTCCTGCAGTAAAGCACGGGGTCATCAACTAGTAATGATTATTTGCCTGGTATACCATGCAAATGTCCCTGAACCAATTGACTTGAAGCAGTTCGAGTTGAAAGTTAATCTTTGTTATCCCTTAAGACCCAGTTCATGTCGGTCCTAAAGACAATTTTACTTCTGTTGCTAGTGCTTAATTTGTAAATAAAGAGGATTAACAATTTCATTTGACATACGAACACCTAGAAACATGTTCAAAAAGGTGAATTTTAGTAAGATCTAGCGTAAGGGAATGTTTGGTTTCACCTAACTAAAATTTAGTTACTAAAATATCAAATAGAGTGACTAAAAAAGTGACTAAAATATCAACTAAATTTTAGTCCATTAGTCACCAAAAGTATGACTAAAGGTGACTAAAACGTAAAAAAGACTTCTCATGCTACTAAAAAGATATTTGACTATTTCACATTTGTTAGAGGTATCTAACTTTTTGTACAATAATTTTAATTGCTTTTAGTCACTAAAATCAAATAAGGTGCTTAAACTTTAGTCACTAAAATTTAACTTTAATCATGTAACTAAAGAAACCAAACAGCAACAAAGTCCTCCCAAAGTCTGAAGAGCGTGTTCTGACCCCTGTGTCTGAATATTGAGGATTGTTGCATGCTCAAAACTCAGTTCACGAAAGAGAGGCTGTCTTGATTATGACTAGAAAAGCAAAAATCAAGTGCACCCGTTTTCAGCTGCTTTTTTCCTTTGTTTCCTCCTTTGTTCATCTTAAATAAGTCCATAGTCAGCACGGTATATGTGTTACGCAAAACTCTACATCAGTCCTCGATGACAGAGATGACAGGAAAAGATGTTTACAAGCTACAAGATCTACACATTCTTTTTAACACGAGCTAAACATGTTAGAGATGGACTGTTTACAGGACCAACTTCCATTCTGTGTATCATATCAACATATCATCAAAACTCAAAAGTATATCGAGGCAGAAAAAGGCCATTCTATATCAGGGCAACCAGAACTAATTATTGATCACCAGGCATTGAATCAGGTGCCGTGTCGTCTTGTTGGGTAAGTGCGCTGTTATCTTGGTCAGGGGATGTAACTTTGCGCATATATAACTGAGCAAATTCTAACATTTCTTGGGCTTCCTTCTTGTACTGCAATTTTTCAAAACATAAATGAAGATTTAATTGTGCTATGAACTTTCTAAAAGTAGAAAATAAAAAAATATAGATTATATGATGGAAAAAACAATATTAAGCATCCTAAAGTGCAATACTTAAGCAACTGAGAATTCATGTCGAATACTCTTTTGCGCAACAACTAGCAAGAAAGTAATCAAAGTCACTAAAGTTGCCAATGATACACGTGCCAGTCAATAGTGGTTGCACAATTTTCAGAGGTTTTGCTTTTGCATTCCACATAACTAAAAATCACTATACTCAGAAAGTGGTCATTACAGGACCAGGCAAAGAAACAGCACAGCCTTTTAAGGAGGTGGATCCAAGAGAAATGAAGATGAGGCCATGAGGGCAGGAACCGTTGAATCGATTGCTTTGATTTCGTGGAAAATAGAAAAGATGCCAATGTTCTGGCAAACACATTAAATGAGAAGTGATGATGCAATACATTCATATCAAGATATGGAGTAAGCATGATGTAGGAATTTCCATACTTTTGCATAATTCAGAATTAAACTAACTTGCTTATGTAATGCTGTGAAAGTAAATAACACAAAGTCACAAACAATGCTATACGCATAATTTCATGTGGACACCACTGTAATTTTGATAAGAGAATATAAGAAACTTTTAGATGATCATCTGTATCTGAGCACGTCTAAACTGGAATGAATTTGAACCATGTGAGTTACTCTAAAATATGTCAAACTACAATGAGTTAGTGTAAATAGGATTTAACTTGCCCAGGCGTACCATAAATGATAAAAACACAATAACTAAAGTTAAGTGCATGGGTGCATACCTCATCCACAGCACCACTCTTTATCTTAGACTGCATGATGCACCACTTCTTGAAATGTGCGCCTGAAAATGCATCATGACTATTGCAATCAAAATCATTATATTTTGTTTGCAGTTCACTAGAGAACGGCCATCACAGATCTGGGAAATTTGAGCACATGAGCTAGTGCAAGGGATCAGAGAAAAGTACCAGCACTTGTGTTAAGACTGCACGAGCTAGAATCAATAGTTTTCATAGACCACCTACAGTGAACCTGAAAGGTAGTACAGTGGTTAATTAATGATAGCGCTGCAAAATATTTTCATGTATACAAGAATGATAAAAGGAGGACAATAAGCTTGTCCAAAGCGAGATGGATCTGCAGGCCATGCAACAATAAATAATATCTTCCATAAGTACCTCAAAGAAGGAACCGAATGGGACATCATGTACTTGCTGTACCGTTTCAAAGACCTACAAGTAACAGAGAGAAACCAATACTACTCATAATCTGAAGTAAATTACTTGATAAAGTTACAAGTGATGAATGAACTATTATCAGCCATATTGGAATGTTCAGTTGCACATTAGAAACGTACCAGATCCGTTTTGTCAGCTGAAAGGACTACATGCTGCCACTCTGTCATCGCTGAATATGGAGGGCACATTGGACTACGGCATATTGATTTACAATTAAGTTCCCTCA
>VSTD030004740.1:0-10125 GCA_008808055.3 Sporobolus alterniflorus
AAACCGTAACCGCTACTCTGTGAATACTTTTGATCCGTACATGTGGAACAATTGATCTTGAGCATACATATGATGAGTACTTGGTTTTGGTATAAAAATCGGGTATGACATTGGATTAGGTAGCTTCAAGATATTCACACATGACCTAACCGTCCTCACAAAAACAAAAAATAATGACCCACTATTGCGGATTGAACGCGTTCAGTGGCAAAATCGGTCTCAACACATGTTTCTATCATTTTAACAAAAGTTAGAGTACGTGCAGAAGATGGATAAAATATGCCTTTAAGGAGTCTAGCACTTTCATGCCCACTCATGCCTCTAGCGGAACAACACTTTCGTGCTCACTCGAGTCCTACAAGCTACTCGCAAACAACCAAAATATTCATAAACAACAAACTAAGACATTCACAGCCCTAATAGTTCTATTAAAGTCACAAACAACAAAAGAAGATCATCAACAATAAAATAATTTAAACACTATCAAAATTTACCACATACCTTCGTCGCTGCAATTCCATAGTTGAAATATAAGAACACAACTTAGCTTGCCACCTTAAGAGACTACTATAGTTCTTAAATGGCCTAAACATCCTCACCGTAAACATAGTTGGGATTTTTAGATGCTTAGAGTGTGTGTGTTTACCCTTGATCTGGCTATGAAACCTGTTGTGACAGAACCACCTCAGAAATGACGGGTCTGTCTTCCAGGATCCAGATCGAGTGATTCTTGATGAAGCGAGAATGTAGCAAATACACATACGAAGCATTCAAAATCATAATTTCATTGCAAATTATGTTAGTACACTTTAGTTTATGGATTACAAGATTGAGATAGAGAAGGTTCTTCAAAAGATAGAACATATTTGTAGAAGTGTATATCTCGACGACGTAAGGGCATTCACCTCGCCCTAGAGGTGAAGACCTCCTTCGGCTACTCTACACATGCGACGGGCTCCAGTACAGAATCCAGCACTTGGAAGCCTGGACTTCCACCTGACAGCCATCATCAGCATCACCAGAGGACATAGAAGAAGAACCTGCACACCAAAAGTTACAAAGCAAAGCTTGAGCGACTACGCTCAACAAGACTAGCCCATCGTGACCAAGCGGTCACACTTCTAGACATGCAAAGGCTTCAAGCAATAAACACTCAAGCCTACAACTGTTAACTTTAAGCACTTTTAACAAATTTTAGCCTTGTTTGAGTAGTTATCATAATAGGTTTGCAACCTATACTAAACATGCAAGTGTAATCAAACAATTTTGATATATTAACCATCTCTTCGACTACCAAGTAGTCGATATCCATCTCATGAATCAAGTATAACATTATAAAAGTAGAATTACTACATTTGGACTCGGTGAGCAAGCCATCAGTTATATCCGAGAGTGTCGCAGAGATTCAAATCAATAGTCAACCTTGTAAGAGTATAAACCTGACAACATGACACACATGAGCCAGGAGATTAGCCCTAATGACCAAATTACAAGAGCTAAATCCAAAAGATGGTGATCAAGTTACTAGACTTAACATGTGATCAAGAAAAGGGTTATAAACTATATTGCCATGATGGTATTGTAGAGATATGAAGGTTTTCTCTAGTGTTAGAATGGTTCTTAGAAGTGTTCATAGTCAAACCTTGACATGACTTAGTGAGATGACATTCATTACTTAATGTTTAAACTAATCAAGGTGAAAATATAATTAACATGGTCAACTCTTATGAATAGGGGGTACTAACAAGTTTGCTAAGATGAGATAGATCAGAAAGAAATTTGGTTCAAATTTCATAAATTTTGGGGTTCTAGGTAATTAATTATGAATTAATCTTGAATTAACAAGGTTTATCAAATTAATCCAGAATTAATAATGAAATACATTATTTTATATTTTTATTCTAAATAATACGTTTGGATTCAAAAAACAAAGTTGATTTCATGTTTTTATTGAATTTATTTGAATTACTACAATTTTTGGAAGCTTTGAAACCTATTTGAATTATTCAAATTAATTATATAGGAAACAGAAAAGGGTACTGTGCCTTTGGGGCCAATCAGGCTGGCTGCTCAAGCCTAGCTCGGCTGAATGGGCTGGCTCGGCCTGGGCTGGCAGACCACAAGCAGAGGAAATAGGGGAGCGCTAGCCGACGGCACTGAGCAGTGGCACTCGGCCGATTCTGGCGATGGTCGGTGGCGTGGGGGTGGGGGCGGCGGCTAGAGCGGCTCTGTCGTGCGGGGAATACAATTGGAGGTAGTGGGGAGAGGGGAGCTCATCAGAAGATTGGTCAATGGTGATGGGGACTTGCCAATAGCGGCACGGACCGCTAGTCGTCGGTATCGATTTGGAGTCCGAATATGTGCGCAGGTGCTCGAGGGGGTGGCATTGGGGCCAGGCAGTGGCCAAAGTTGGCTACCATCGATGAGGTGCCCATGGAGGAGGGGAACGGTGGTGGGAGCTGGGACCGGAGAGCTACGTGGCACCGGTGGGAGCCTCGTGGTGGTAATGGCGGGTCCTCTCCGTGGCCGGAGATGCTAGGCGATACGGAGCCCTTCATGTGGTAGAAGAAGTAGCCTGGGTGGTGCAGTTGAAGGCAACATGGGGCCCTTTGGTTCAGCGATAGCGGCACAAAGGCAGAGGTGAGGTCTCCAACTTGTTGTTGCCCGGCCGGTGGCGGAAGGTGGCTTGCGACGGTGCGAAGGTGTCACTTAGCGCAGCACCGAGCAGAGGAGCGCGGCTAGATTGGGATGAAGAGAGAAGCACATCGTGGAGGGGAAAGAGGACTTGGCCATGGCTTCATGCAAGTAAGGATGATGGTGAAACTGTGGGCGCATCTAGGAAAATAGCAGCCAGTCGAAGCTGTGGTGCGCGGTCCGGTGGTGACATCCACGACGCGCGGCAGCTGCCTGGTGCGCGGTAGCTAATGCCTTCTTTGTGAGCACTGTGTCCATTTGGCCGGTGGGCCTCAGTCCATTTCTCGCGCCGGGCCAGACGGTGGATGTGGGCTGGGCCCTGTTCAATCCTTTCCAAATATGCAAAGATTTTTCCAATTATCCAATTATTTTCCAAAAGACTTCAAATGTTCAAATTTGAAAAATACAAAACAATAGCTTCCTAAAGTCCAAAAATTTTCAAATTTGACATGGTGAAGGATTAGTTCACACTAGACAACTTATATTTGTGGCCCGATTTCCAAATCCCTATGTATTTTGAATTATAAAATCCAATTTGAATCTTGTGTGAATTTTAAAGTGGTTCAAATCTTTTGGGAAAAATTCTATAAATTCACCAAAATTCTTTCTTGACATTACCTTCATGAATATGAGTTTAGATTGACTCACTTGTATTAAAAAAAATTGAAGTACTTTACAGGTGGCAATTAGGACTTAGAGGATAATCCAAAAAGAGTTCAAAAATGAATTTAAAATCCACTTGAATTAGGTTTTCACCGTAGCAACATTGTAGCAGTAGCTGCTATAGTACACCAGGGTGTTACTGGCAACTAGGGTTATCTGGAGAATACCGGATGAGAAGGGAAGAGAGTGGTGTGTTTTCATGTTTGGAGCTCCGAAGGTGGTAGCCCTCGCCTGAGTCGATTAAGGACTACGTCGGTTGGGCTGTGATGAGCACACATTGTTTAAGTACTAACCCATGCAAGATTTATGGGGTCCCATAAACTTAGTAGCGATGATGGTCGTTGAGTCGATTAAGCAGAGGGACCATGACCGCGACCGACGACAACGGCGTGAAGTCGGGCGGCTCTAGCGTGTGAGGCATCTCGACCACCACGCACATCAACAAGCGTTAGGCGAGGCAGCCTAGGGACCACTTAAAGAGGCTCCTTGATGAAGCCTACCTAAACCATGCATAACCCGTCAGGCACAAGCTCAAGGATTGTGGCATGATGAGGAACTTCATGACCTCAGGGACCCTTGCCTAGGGTGTCGAGCCCAACGAAGATCCAAGTGGGAGCCTTTCCACAGGGAAAATGCAGTCATGGTGGTTTATGGAGTATGGCCCCCATCAGGGATCCACTGCGTGTCTAACCTAAGCCCTAGGGCCCGAATCATTCCAATTGGGGACACATGTTTTTCAATATCTTTATAAATATATATATATATGTTTGTGAAAATGTGTATTACAATCACTCCGAGGGCAAGAGAAAGAAGGAATGGAAAAATGACAGGGTGGACAACCCGAAGCCTCATGCATGACGGCTGGCCCAAGCTAAGTCCCACCGACCGGTGTGGGGACCTGTGCTTCTCGTAGGCGCTCCAAGATGAGACCAACCATCATCAATACCTCCCGAGCTTACTTCAGGAGTTGGGGAATGTCCTGGATGGGTTAGGTCGACTAGGTTACTGGAAATCCCTACGACCAGCTGCGATAGTCACTCGGCCTCGGCGGTGTGCTCACCGTTGATCCCATCCACGCACACGTAGATCTCTTCTAGTTCCGCCGACATGTCCTACCCGTCGGGGGGATGCAGGCCGCGTCCTTGCTCCTCTGCCAGTATCGCCTCTTGCAACTCCAGGTCTGTCTCCTATAGGCAAAGATGGGTTTGGCATTCCTCCAGCATCCAGTTGAGGTTGATGAGCTGTTTGGATCTAGAAATAGATGCATGCACCCGGGCAAAGAAGTCCTGCTACACAGCATCGACTCTGACATGACTGGCATCACATTCTGTGTGCGCCTTTCCAATGGCGTGCTCAAAAGCCACGAACCCATTCTCCCACGTGGCAATGGTTCCTTCTGTGCTGTCGAGCTCCTTCCCCCAAGCGATTGGTTGCCCCTACAGCCCGACGTCCACCGCATTCGAAGGAGACAGAGTCCTACACCAATCAACAAGTGGAGACTGGCATCACAGCAAGAAGCAAGCCCAGGCAAGCACTGGCACATGGTAAAAACTCACATGATTGATTGCGATGCCCCATTGGAGGAGGTGGTTGTCCTTGCTCAACGGGACGACTGCTGGCGGCCTTCATGGCGGGGACTCCTGCCACAAGGATGCTTGATGTGGTCTCCCCCACCAGCCATCACAGGCAATGGAGTAGGGTGATCTTCAAGATCAGTGGTGAGGAAAAGCGATTTCTCCCCCAACTCGCTGAAGATCAAAAGACCAAGTTGAGCGGTTCGGCACCTCACTATTTATAGCACAGATGAAACCAAAGCGGCCGCTCAGAACCCATGCCTGGGATATTGCGTGGTTTGTTGGGCGCCTCAGCATTTTCACCATCCATGTCGCGTACCACCCCACTCATAGCGAGTGGGGACCAAGCCCAAATGTCAACAACATCATTCCACCCGGCATGGTGAGGCAGCAAGGAAGGTGAGCCATCACGCTCGTGACTTCGAAAAGGGCGCGTGGCCTTTGCTTTTCAATAGAGTAATCCCAACAAGATGAGAGCACGGCTCCAACTCTACGCATGGAGCATAAATCAGCTAACGAACTCCCATCCCTAGCATCTTTTTTTCACACACTCCTTTATCACGTCTGAAAGAATGCATTTCGGTCAAAAGTGCCACGATACAGGTAGACAAGCCCGCCTGTATCCCGACACTTGGGGGCTACCCAGATTAGATTAGCATCTAGAAAATTTACACCTGATTTTTCCTTTTTTCGAAAGAGAGAAGGGACAATATGAGGTGATTGTGTCTGAATCGCATGAGTAACCTATTTTCATTCATCCGGGTCTTTCGTACTTACACAAAAGCAAATGATTAACAATAGAAGCTACCACCACTAGTACTCCCGCATGCCGTTAGGAGGGCTACGGGCGGCCGAGCAAGGAACGTGCGATGCCAACAAGTCTGAAACCGCGTGCACCTAGGTCCTTAGGCTATCCGCCAGATCCTCTCTCAGGTCCACATTGCATCTAGACCCGAGCAGCTCCAGCTCAGAATTTAGCTCTGGGAAATGTGATAAGGCAGCAACCAACACGGACTGAGTCCCCTGGCGGACCCCACTAGAAGCCATGGTATTGATCCGGCCCTCAATCAGCTCCACCACCATGGACAGAGACGCTGCTAGAAAAGACGGCGCATCTGTGTTGTTGAGCACTAGGTCTCAAACTCGCAGAACCAAAGTTTGCATGGCCTCTAGCTCAACATCAGCCTCCCAGTGTGCAACCAGCTCTGCCCTAAGCTCTCCGGCGGCCTCATCCAGACGGTCGGCCAATCGCGCTTGACTGGGTGGTTGCCCAAGGAGCAGGTCGCAAATCCTCGCGATAGGTCGCTCGAGCCATGAGCATTGCTCCTCTAGCCTCTAGAACCGGGCAACTAGCTTGCCCACAACTTCCACGCGGAAGATCTCATCTGGCGAACGCCCAAGTGCTGACTCTGTGGTAGAAGACACCACATCCCGAAGCGCGGAAAGCTCTCTGGCCATCTCAGTATGGTGGAGGGTCGCGAGCTGCATCCCCTCTGATAGGTGATTCCTCACCCGTGGGGTACCGAGTCTGCAGAAGGGTGAGCTCCTCAAATAGCTCCTAGCACTCCCTCTTAGACACCTCCCACTGATGCTCAGCATAGGCCACCACTTTAGGCAAGCTACGGGAATTCTCGTCAGCCACCTCTCAGGCCCAGCACTCCTCGGCAAGCTCACCCATGAGGAGGGTGATCTTCTGGACTAGGACTTCAGCAACCTCGCGAACAAAGGCTAATGGCACGGCTTTCTCCGCTTCCGCTCTCGATACCTTCTCTAGTGCCTCCCTCTCTGTCAGGGCAGCCCGGTCTTCTGCATCCTTGACACGCAAGACGGTGCTATTCCACGCTGCAACAACAACCTAGGCAGCTGTTTCTATAGCAAGTACCACTGCGACGCAGGCGACCTCTATAGCGGCAGCTGCCTGCCACGCCCGGGTCACCTCTGCTAGCAACGCAGCCATGTCCACGCTACTCAAGGATAGAAGCTGTAGAAACACAACATAAGAGGGGATGAGAGAGGATGGAGGAAGCTAGAGGCATGCAGGCAAGATTTTCTCCCTTTTGCAGACTAACCTGAATCAGATGCAGGATGTTCCAGCCAACCGAGGCCAATGTCTTGTGCAGCAACCTCTCTACGGCGGCAACCTGTGAACACATAGACTCTGCTTCATCCCCCACCCACCTACAGTCGATACGCGGGGGCGGAAAGACAAAAGAGCTCAGCAAAGGCAGTACAGACACCCCCGGACCCACGGTGCCTGAGGATTCAGGGGCTGGGGCTGCATCGCCTGAGGAAGCACTCCCTGGAACATCGATGCTGTCGCTTGAACTCACCAAATCCTGCACCAAGCCCCCGCTGTTTCCGTGTCTGAGCCCTATTATAGCCGGCATGAAAGAAGTAGTTCCACAGATCAAAGTGGGGCTAAATCCCCATATAGGCCTCGCATAGGGTAACAAAGGCCGCCATGTGCAAGATCCCCGTGGGGGACAAGTGTTGCAGTTCTAGGCCATAGAACTATAGCAGAGAGTGGAGAAATTGGTGTGATGGCACACCGAACCCCTGCTCATAGAATGTCGTGAACGCCACGATGTATCCCCCCGCCTGAACGGAGGATGCAGGATCCTTGGGCACATGACAGGTAGAACTATAGCAGAGACATTGGAATGACTCACTCAAAATGGTAAATCACTATAGTTTCAAAGAGTGGAATTAGAGTAGGACTTAGTGATGATAATCCAACAATTCCCATGAAAATGCAAGTCTGCAAGGCAAAGTTGGCGATTCTTACTCAGAGTTTAGAGGGGAAAGAAATCCACCATAGAGGGCAATTTTTTTGTTTGAAGACTTGATCGAAGGCTCGACCATATAAAGAGATTCAGGGATAGGTAACAAGAATATGCACAGGCGCATAGATGCTGAAGGAAGATGGAAGTTGCACTATCGGTGTTTTTTGCACCGGCAAGATATAGGGTGATCAAGATCGTGCATTCCTATTCTGAGATGGTCTTGAGAACTACAAAGAACTGCAAAGCATACTATAGTTTATCCTAGTTTAGGCCCCTCCTAGAAGGTAATAGCCCTACACCCAACAGTTTGATATTGAAGATGAATAGTGGTTACAATAGGGGTGAGCAGAGCGCTCGAGAAGTTCACTAAGTGAAGGGGGAAATGTTCTTGTGCCTGCTGCCTGAAGGGTTGGGGGGCTTTATAAACCAGGAAGTGGTCAGATAACTATGAACCTACTATATTTACACCAGGAGTAAGTTAGATGGCTAGAGAGGCCCCAAGCAGAGGAGGTCGGTTCGCTGAGGTCAGTTGGGGCTTCCATGGCCTTCTTGTTTGTTCTGGAGTGTTCCTAATGCTGAGGTGGATGATGCTCCAGATGGTTCTTGGAGACATTGCTTCGCAGCGTTGCTTTACTTGGCTACTAAGCCTGCCCATGTGGGGGTTGATGTGAATGGGCTAGCCTACCCCCTACACTGTCCTATGGCATGTGGCCGTCAGACGAGGGGACAGGGCCTCCTGCCAGGCGTTGTCTTGTCTCGTCATTGCAGCGGGGTGTTGGCACCTTTTTGGGGAATGTGGAGCCCACAGGCTCGGATGTTTGGTGGTGTATTGACCATGTGGCTGCTTGTGTTACCGAGTCATACATGGAGTAAATCATCTTTCATCGGGGGCACGCTTATCCTTTGTCAGAGCCATCATGGCATTTAGGCATGTATCCTTGATCTACCTATTACGTCAGGCGGTGATGGGATGGATTCAGCACTTGAGTACATATTGTCTGGTGTGTGTGGGCTCGTGTGGCCACGTCCCATTGTACCAGGCACCCAGGCCACCGCTTCTTGATGCCCTGGGGCCGGTAATGCTTATCTGTTACTGAGAGCCCCTGGGCGTGTTTGGCCAGTGGCTCGGGTCTCACCCCGGGTCGAGGAGGGAAGTGGGATGGTAAAACAGGCAATGAAATCCTGCCTGCCTGCGCCCATCGTAAGGTGGAAAAAGCGTAAGTGTGGATTACTCCTAGGAATAGTTCTTTTTAGGTTGGTGGCCCCTCCTCTTCAGTCTGGAGTGGTGGGGCTTTATCCGATACGGGGTGTACGGTTCCCCAGTCGTCTGACGCTAGTTGGAACCGGTCATATCCAGAATTTTGGGCCGTAACCGGCGACCCGCGGTACCCGGGATACTTGACCCCGACAAAATGTTTCCACTACGATGTCAGATCTTTCCATCTGTAGGATGTTAGATCTTTCCATCTGTCTTTCACTTCACATGCCAAAGCAAGAGCTGAGCATCCCTGGGATTGGAGAACATATGCTTCATGCGGTCGATCACATGTAGGTACCACATCACATGGGTAGGATCGTTTCTCACTTTAGACCCTTAAATGTCTTTATTCAGAGAGGTGTTCTTCCTTTTTCGTTCTTGCCTCTTATTGCAGGAATCTTGCTCAACCCCTCACTATCATCATTCAGTTTGTACCAACTAGTATTACACGTTGGACACTTCTTTTTGAATTTGTGTTCTTTTTGGTATAAGATGCAATGATTTAGGCAAGCATGAATTTTTTCTACACCCAATGTCAACAGATAAATGATCTTCTTTGCTAGGTAGGTGCTGGTGGGCAAGACATTTGGTTTTGTAAATACCTTAGTTATCAATTCTATGAGAGTCAATAAACTAGTGTCTAACCAATCATTGCTAGCCTTTAGTTTGAATAGCTCAAAGTCATCTACAACATCATGTGCTCCTTATCACATCCTTTACACTCCTCGTAAGGAAGGTCTCTTGACGCTTCATCAAGCATCTTAAAATTATCAAAACCCTTATTTCTACATTGTAGCAATATGTCAGGCGCAACATTACACATTAGCTCCTCCACATCAAGAACTTCATCACCCTGATCTACATCATCCTCACCTCTATCGTCATGATGACTATACATGTGATTGGGAACATTCATGTTTTCTTCTGCCCTCTCATCTTTGATGTTTTGTCTCTCACCGTGCTTGGTAATTATCTATGAAACCACTTCAAACCAAGTGTTCACGGATAAATTCATGATCTTTATATAGATACATCATGTTGTTGTTGCATAATTTACATGGACAGTATATTGCCTCTTCTTTCTGGCGTGTAGCGTGTTGTGCGACAGCTTCCAAAAATACCCAACTGGTAAATCCAAGATTGGTCCTCCATC
>VSTD030004741.1:0-10123 GCA_008808055.3 Sporobolus alterniflorus
GATCTCAGGAGCGCTGTGCTAGATGCGGTGAGCATAATGTTATCAACATAAAGCAACAAGTATACTGTATCAACGCCATGACGGAAGACGAACAAGGAGGTGTCGGACTTGGCCTCAATAAATCCCAAAGTGAGGAGGTACATGGCAAACCGGCTATACCAAGCCCGAGGCACCTACTTCAGCCCGTAGAGACTTGTTGAAGAGGCAGACCTGGTCAGGCTGCGTGGGATCAACAAATCCCATCGGCTGGCTGCAATAGACTGTCTCCGTGAGAATACCATATAGGAATGCATTCTTCACATTAAGCTGGTGGACGGGCCAGGAATATGAGACGACCAGGGAAAGCACCGTGTGGATGGTGGTCGGCTTGACAACCGGGTTGAAAGTCTCATCGTAGTCGACGATGGGCCGCTGGGTGAAGCCGCGAAGGACCCAACGTGCCTTGTATTATTCCAGGGTGCCGTTAGAGTTGAACTTGCGCTTGAAGATCCATTTGCCGGTGATGACGTTGGAGCCAACAGAACGAGGGACAAGATCCCAAGTGTTCTTGGTGATCAAAGCATCATATTCTTCCACCATGGCATGGCGCCAAGATGGGTCGGTGAGGGCGGCATGGACAAAGGTGGGCATCGGAGAGAGCGGCAACAACGAGGTGACTGAGAATGTGAGTTTGTCGGCCGTTAGCCGGAAGCCCTGCTTCGCCCGCAAGGTCATTGGATGAGGGTTGACCGGAGGTGCCACCAGTACAGCCTTTGTCGGCGGCGACTGCTGAAGTAGAGGTGGGGTTGGTGGCTCTCGCGCAGCCCTAGGGCGACGTGAGTAGTGTTGGGACGCCGGAGCCGCGGGAGGCGTGGGCAGAGTCGTGGACGCCGAGGCCACGCATGGCACGGGTGGAGTCGTTGGCGCCGTGTCGGGAGCAACCAAAGGTGAGCGCCACGCGGAGCACGCCGGAGGTCAATGAAGCACGCGACGAAGAAGCTGCGAAGGGTCAGGCGGTCAGACCACCCGGGGTGGCGGTCAGACCGCTAACCACTATTCTACGGGTGATCTGACTGCTGGAGGCTGCCGTCGGACTGCCAGCAGTGGCACGACCTGGTGGCGGTGGAGGCGCGATTGGACCACCACCTGCGGCGAGGCCCGGTGGTGGTGGAGGCGCGAGCAGACTACCCTTGGCGGCGGTCGGACCACTAGCAGTGATGGGGCCCGGTGGAGGCAGGGGCGTGGTCGGACCATTCAGGGCGGTGGTCGGACTGCTAGCGCCATGGCAGAACGGGAACCTAGGGGGCCTAGGGTGCCGGTAGCGGTGCGGGCATGGGAGCTGCACTCCAAGAGTTATTCTGTAGAAAAATATCTAAATTGTTAGTTAGACGGGGTAAGACAGCGAAGGGGAATTTTATCTCATCAAAAACAACATATCAGGAGACGATGATGTTATTGGTGGAGAGATCGAGACATCGATAGCCTTTGTGATTGGCAGAGTAACCAAGGAAGGTACATCTGGTGGACCGGGTGCCAGTTTATGAGGTGCTTGGGCGGAGAGGTTGGGATAGCAGGCACAACCAAACACTCATAAGTGCTCATAGGAGGGGGGACACCGTGGAGAGCGACATAAGGGCAGTATTCATGGATCATCTTGCTGGGAAGACGGTTTAGTAGATATGTGGCAGTGTGGAGCCCATCTATCCAGTAGCGAACTAGAAAAGAAGCCTAAAAGAGCAAGGAGTGAATTATATTATTTATGGTGCAAATAGTACGCTCGGCTTTACCGTTCTACGGAGAGGTGTAGGGGCAGGACATCCGCAGCACCACCCCATGAGTGGTGAAGAATGCTCGAGAGGAGGCATTGTCAAACTCATGGCCGTTGTTGCACTAAACAACTTTGATGGTACAGCCAAACTGTGTGGAGACCAAAGAAAAAAAATTGACCAGGTGGAAAAGGTACCAAATTTAACTCGCAAAGGAAAATTTCACATAAAATGGGAGCGATCATCAATAATGAGCAGGTAGTATTTATGGCCAGAAACACTAACAACTAGAAAGGTCCATAGATCACAATGAATTAAGTCAAAAATATTATCTGCACGAGATGTAGAACTGGCAAAAGGCATACGAGTATGACGACCAAGCTGGCAAGCGTGACAAAAATCATGGGTACGACTGGAGCAAATGACACTAGAGTCGCTCGATAGCTTGGAAAAGGTGTCAACACCTAGGTGTCTGAGACGGCGATGCCAAGTAGACGCTAATGCAGCTAGGGCAGCAGCAGTAGGAGCACATGGTGAAGGAGCAGAATGGTAAGGCAGACACATCGTGTAGAGGGGCCCTGAGCTGTTGCACCTAGCAATCACTTTCTAACTAGAAAGATCCTTCACAGAAAGGCCACAGGGGTCAAACTCCATAGAACACCAATTGTTAGTAGTGAAATGACGAACAGATAAAAGATTTTGAATAATGTCGGGAGTAACAAGGACGTTATAAAGGTAAAACAGATTGGAAAAAGTCATGTCACCTACTGAGGTAACCAGAAGAGAAGATCTGTTACCAACAACGATGGATGAATGACTAGTGGGGAGAAGCGGTCAAACAGCGGTTAAGTTACCAGCACTGGAGGTGGTGTGGTTGGAGGCGCTAAAATCTGTGACCCAGTTAGAGACTGTGGGAGGAACCATCATCGTGGTGTGGAATCAGTGGACCCGCGGTTGCTGATTCCAAGGGCTCATCCACTGTGGCCACAATGCCGGTGGTGGAGGCGCCGGGGCGGCGCGAAGGTCGGGTCGACCTGCTTTGGAAGAACACCGTAGGAGAGAGCGCTGGAGGACGTTCATGATGTCCACATCGCCAATGGTAGATGCGCCAGGGGCGGTGCAAAGGTTGGGTGAAAGTTGCCTAGAGGAGGGTGAATAGGCAATGGAGCTGAAAAACACTTAATTTAAATAATTAGTAACTTTAACCACCAGACTTGTCCGGTAAACAGAAGATTTTCACTAATAAAAATAGATCGGCCGATAAGAACTTGATTCTAACTTATGGGAGCTCTACCACAACATAGCACAAGCTATTCTAGCAACAAGGATAGCAACACAAAATAGATTACAAGCTAGAATAGAGATGAATACGAAACCCTAAGTCTAGAGATCAAGAACATAAAGAATACAAACCATACAGCGGAAAGTAAATGCAAGAGACACAAGGAGACACAAGATTTGTTCCCAAAGTTTGGCCAACCACAAAGGTTGCCTACGTCTCCATTGAGGTGCTCACAAAGAGTCGAGTCTCTATCAACCCTAATCCTCCCAAGTTGCCACTAAGGTCAACCCAGTTCTCACTATCAATCCCCATGAAGAGGAGGGCAAAACAAACTTTCCGGGACTTCATCACAATCCTTGGGAGCTCCCGGGCGACACCTAGCCGTCTAGGGGATTGAATCTCCAAGAGTAACAAATGCAATGAGGTCATCGAGGGAGAGGATGAGGTGCTCTTGCTTGAAGGTGGCACAGTCAAGGAAGCTCGAATCTTCTCCCAAAAATCAAGAATGAGGATTGAAGTCTTAGAGAGAGAGGAAGGAGCTCAAGCTTTGGATCTCAAAGAGTGTTCTTGGTTTTCTGAGTGGCCAAAAGCTCAAGAGGGGTAGGTGGGGTCTATTTATAGTCCCCACCTTAAAAGAGTTGTTGGAGGAATCTTTCACCGGACAGGTCCAGTGAGGCCACCAAATAAGTCCAGTGGACCTCTCTGGAAGTCGGTAGAAAGTTTCTGAAAGCCGATCACATACTGGACAAGTCCAATTTACCGGACTAGTCCGGTGGCTCCACCGGACAAGTTCAGTGAAGGCCTCTAGAAGCTGGTGGGAAGTCTCTAGAAACCGGTCCTTAGACTGGACTAGTCCAGCTGACCGGACAAGTTCAATGAGGCTCTCCATAGTCCAATCCAGGCTCTCTGGAAGCCGATGGGTTCACCGGACAAGTCCGATGAAACCTGGAAATAGGAATTTTGGAAGGTTAAGCACCTCGACTTCTCACCAAACTTTCTTGATGTGTCCCTTTTGATAGCATAGCTTTCCTATGACTCAAATAAAATGTAAAAATCTTCGATCTTTGAGCCTTTGACCCATTTCTTTTCTTTTTCCTTTTTGATTAGACATTGAACTCTTAACTAGGGAAGATTCTCTACAAAACTCAATAAAGGATTAGACTTCTAATTGCTTGTCATCACTCATCCAAAACCTACTAGGGGGCCTAGATGCACTTCCAATCTCTCCTTTTTGTGATTGATGACAACCAATTAGAATTTTCAACAAGAGATAAAATATTGAGTTTTTGCAACAATATATGGTTAGCTCCCTCTAAATGTGTGCATATGAGATGACATGAAAACATCACACTAAGATATGAGCATGAGAGCTTATCTATATATTTTTTGCAAAACTTTATGGGGTGCCTACACATGTGTGAGCATTGTGACAATACATCTATGATTACCAAGATAATCAACATGGCCATATCAAAAGATCACATATCACAAAAATATATGAGATAATAAGCACATCATAATATAGCTCACAACATAGATAAGCTAAGGTTCATACAAGCCATAAAAGATAATTAGGTTCTTACAAGCACACCACAAAAGTTTTAAAATCCATGTCCACACGACCAACTCAACATACTTAAGGTTTTACAAGCCAAGTCCAAATAACACATAGATAATAGACTCTTCTCCCCCTTTGGCATCAAGGCACCAAAAAGGGAAAAGAGGGAGCTCGAAGAAGCAGGTCACTCATCATAGTCCTCATTGTCGCCTTCCTCTTCCTCGTATTCGCTTCTAGAACCATCCTGGGCGTCGTCATCGTCAACCTCCATGGTCGCAAGGTCCGCAACAGAAAGAGAAGCGAAGGGATCATCATCAAGAGGAGGCATCGGGAGGGGAAACTCATCAAACTCATCGATGCCCATCTTCTCAGATTGGCACCTTTGGTTGCTTAAGATCACGTCTTGGCACTAACAAGTGTCATGGCACCAAGGAAATATGCTCTTAAGCACCCTGAGGACACCACCTAAGGAGGAAGAAGAGCGAGTCGGAGGAGGAGCAACTGAGACAGAACAAGAAGGATGAGGAGTCGCTGAAGAGGAGGGAACATCCATGGAGATGGTAGGAGCTATCGGGTTCTGAGGCTTGAGGTTGGTGATCTCATGGTCCCTTAAGAACTCTCTACTGGTCATCCTCTCAATGAGCATCATAATCTGTGGGGCATACCCACAGCTACAGAGAGCCATCCTGGAAATGTTGATGATCTCTTGAAGGATGAAGTCAAACACCGAGAAGGGCTTCTTCTGGACATAAAACTGAATGAGGATCCTCTCATACCGAGGATAAGTTGTCGCATCCCTAATGCGAGGAGTCAAGGTAGCACGGAGGAGACAATGGAGAGTGTTCAGCTCTGGAAGGAAGTTTTAGATCTTGGGAGGAGTGACCACTGCACCTGGGGCATACATAAACTGCATCTCGTTGAGCTTGAGCACATTATAGGTATGAATCCTAGCCTCTGGTAGCTTGGTCAGCTGATGCTCAAGCCCCAATATCCAAGCAAACTCATGAACAGTAATAGCACACCTCTACCCATCTGTCATCCAAAGCAGCCTCTGCTCATCAGCATCAAAGTACAAAATGGAGTAGAACTGTCAGATGATTTCCCAATTCCAACTATACTTGAAGCACATCATCTTTGTCATCTCGAGCTCATCACAGGTGGCTTTGATCTTGTCAAAAGTAGAGAGTCTCCTAGTAGCCATCTAAACTCAGTTCACCCACTGAGACTCCACCACTGGCTTCAACTTGTAGAGATAGATAGACCGGTACCAGTCCGAGTGAAAGAGTGCCCAAAAATGAGGGTCACGGGACTGCTTGCTGCCCTCATACACTGGAGCTTCACGGTTGTCATTGATGGTGCTTTGCTTCATCTTCTTGGAGTAGCAGAGGGCCATGTAGGAGGACCGCTCAATAGGAGAATGATGTTCAAACACTTCACGATCATCTCCCTCTTCATCGCTGGAGTGAGAAGGATGATGATGAGGAGGAGGGGGTGACACCCTGCAAGCACCTTGCTGAAGCGGCCTCGCTTGGAGGAAGAGGGTCCGGCCACATCCTGACGATACTTGGTTCTCTTCTCACGGTGAGGATCCATCCTTGAACCGGAGCAAATCTGGTAGCCCATAGAGCGTCTTATGGAGCTTATACACATGGTTAGGATATTCTTGATCTTCAAAGCCCGGTGGTTGCTCCACGTATACTTCCTCCTTGATTAGCCCATTCAAGAATTCACTTTTAACATCCATTTGATAAAGCTTGAATTCATGGTGAGTAGCATAGATAAGTAATATACTAATTGATTCAAGCCTAGATACGGGAGCAAAGGTTTCTTTGAAATTCAAACTTTTGACTTGTGAATACCCCTTGGCCACAAGTCTTGCCTTATTCCTTGTAACAACTCCAAACTCATCTTGTTTATTGTGAATCACCCACTTGGTTCCTACAACATTTTGCTTTGATCTTTCAACCAAAGATCACATTTTATTTCTCTTGAAATTGTTAAGCTCTTCTTGAATGGCTACCACCCAATCTGGATCTCATAGTGCATCTTCCACCTTGAAAAGTTTAAAAGAGGAAACAATCAAGTAATGTTCACAAAAAGTTGCAACACAAGATCGAGTGGTTACTCCCTTTTTTATGGGACCAAGAATGTTGTTGATCGGATAATCACATTGAACGGTTTGCCTAACTCTTGGATGAGGGAGTGGTGATGATCTTGACTTTTGATCATCTTTATCTTCATCTTGCTCAAATCCTCCTTGATCATTGCCCATATCATAATCTTAATCATCATCTTCATCTTGTTCACCTTCTTGGTTTTGATCATCATCTTGGTAGGAGGAGCAGCTTCATTTGAAGATGGTTGATCTTCATTTGCTTCTTGTGGTCTCACATCACCAACAACTATGTTTCTCAAAGCATCACAAGGAGCCTCCTCATCATCTACATTATCAAGATCATATTGCTCCACTTGAGAGCCGTTAGTCTCATTAAACACCGCATCATATATGGTTTCAACATAACTAGAGTCCTTGTTGAAAACACGATAAGCACGAGAGTTTGAATCATAACCAAGCATAAAACCTTCATAAATCTTAGGAGCAAATTTAGAAGATTTAGATCTCTCAAGAAAAACATAGCACTTACTCCCAAAGACCCTAAAGTAGGATACATTGGGCTTGTTGCCGGTTAGGAGCTCATATGGTGTCTTCTTCAATAGTCGATGTATATAGAGCCGGTTAACGGCGTGACACGTCGTATTGATAGCTTCGGCTCAAAAGCGGTTGGATGTCTTGTATTCATCAAGCATTGTCCTTGCCGACTCAATAAGAGTCATATTCTTTTTTTTGCCACCCCATTTTGTTGTGGAGTATAGGGTGTTGAAAATTTATGTTTGATGCCTTCTTAATCAAGATAATCTTCAACTTGAGTGTTCTTAAATTCAGAGCCCCTGTCAATTCTTATCTTCTTGACTTTGGCATCAAACTTATTTCGAGCTCTTTTCAAGAATTTTTTAGCACTTCTTATGTTTCACTCTTATCATGCAAAAAGAATAACTAAGTAAAATGAGAATAGTCATCAATAATTACAATACCATATTTATTACCACCAATGCTAATGTAGGTGATAGGATCAAACAAGTCCATATGAAGCATCTCCAAGGGTCTTATAGTTGTCATGATATTTTTGGTATGATGAGGTGCTCTCACTTGCTTTCTGGCTTGACATGCTCCACAAGGCCTATCTTTCTCAAAGACAATGTTCGTTAGTCATAGAATATGGCCATCTTTTTTAAGTTTGTGAAGGTTTCTCATGCCAACATGGGCTAGCCTATGATGCCACAACCAACTCATGTTTTTCTTAGCAATTAGGCACTTGTCAAGTTCTACTTCCTCAGAAACAAAGTCCACAAGGTAAAGCTTCCCTCTTAAGATACCTTTGAAGGCAAAGGAACCATCACTTCTTCTAAAGACGGTTACACCATTATTAGTGAACAAACAATTATAGCCCATTTCACAAAGTTGGGATACAGACAACAAATTGTAGTTCAAAGATTCAACAAGAAGAACTTTTGAAATAGAATGTTCAGTTGTGATAGCAATTTTACCATGGCTAAGAACCTTACATTGGCTATTGTCTCTAAATGTGATGCTATTATTTGTAGTCTCATTCTTCTCAAAAGAGGTGAACATCTTCTTCTCTCCGGTCATATGATTAGTGCACCCAACTTGTGCTACCGAAGGAATAGTCCTACGAAAATAAATCAAGCCATGTTTTAGGTACCCAAACTTGTTTCGGTCCTTTCACGCTAAATACAAGCACTTTGGGCACCCACATACAAGTCTTAGGCCTTTTGTGGTGTGCCCAACATACAAAGCAATAACTTTTCCATGCTTATTTTTCATGAGAACATAAGATGCATCAAAAGCAAGATAAGGCATGTAAGAAGCATTAGTATCAACCTTAGAAATATGGTTAGTTGTTTTGTGGTCTTGCTTCATTTGATGAGAGATGCCTTTGGTGAACTTGATAAATTCTTGACCATTGTTTTTCACCCTTGAATTGTGCTTGTCTCCCATCATGTAACCAATACTATTCTTGATGTGAGGTCTTCTTGCGTTCATATATGCACTTCTCACATATTCAAACTTTTCTTCTTCAATGGTCTTCTATTGTTTCTTGAGATGTTGAGCTTTCCTTGATTGTTGAGAAGCCTGCTTAGTGAAGTTTGAACTCTTCTCAAGCTTATTCATCATATTTCTATGGTTATCTTGAGGGGATCTCACTTTGACTTGTTTCACCAACTCACTTACCATTTGCTCAAGTCTCTTGACTTCTAGCTTCAAGTGCTTATTTTCTTGAGCAACTTCTTCATCACAAGTTTCCATTCTCACTTGACTTATGGAAGGTTCATTGTTGTTTGAAGGCTTGGAGGTGCTTGACCAAAGAGTATCAAATTGTACTTCAATATCCTTATGAGTCTTTTGCAAGAAATCATATGAATCTTGAAGAGCACCACTTGAGCTCTTGACACTAGAGATAGTCTACTTGCTTTCCGCAAGTTCTTGGTCAAGCTTATCACTTTTCTCTTTTTTAAGCTTTAACAACTTCTTGAGATCTTGATTGCTTTCTCTCTTTTGAATGAGCAACTTCTCTTGTTGATCAAGAAGCTCATCTCGACTTCCAATTTCTTTCAACAATCTCTTCATTCTTTCCTTAGGATTCTTGCACATGGTATTTAGCAAAGCTTCTTCATCTTCTTCATCACTTGAGTCTAGTTCATCATCACTAGACACATACTTATGAAGAGAGGATTTAGATTTTACCTTTTTCGTACTCTCCTTTGTCATGAGGCAAGTATGCTTTCATTTGTTGAGGTTGGGAAAGAGAGATTTGCTTGAATAAGAAGAGGAGCCCATGATTGCTACGGTGGCCGCACCATCACTATGAGAGTCAGAGTTCTCATCGTTGGAGTCCCACTCCTTACCAATGTGTGCCTCACTATATGTTTTCTTCTTATAATGCTTGTCTTTCTTGTACCTTTTCTCCTTCTTCTTGTTCTTCTTGTCATCATCTTCTTCACTATGCTCATAGGGACAATTAGTAATATAATGATCATACTTATCACAATTGTAGCAAGCCCTCTTGGTATTTAATTTAAACTTGTCTTTCTTATCCCCTTTGAAGAACTTTTGCTTCCCCATCATCTTCAAGAATCTTCTTATAAAGAGGGTCATCTCTTCGGGATCATACTCGATGCTCTCATCATCGCTATCATCAACTTCTTCCTCACTTGAGCTTTCTTTTACAATTTTCTTGCTCTTGCTCTTGTTGGTAGCTTTGAAAGCAATGGCTTGTTTCTTTGAAGAGATGATCCGTTTGGATAAGTTTTTGACATGTTGGGCTTCTTCAACAATCATTTCATGGTTGATGATTTTACCAAGTACATCATCCGGAGTCATCTTCTTGAATGTAGGATCTTGTTGAATCAAGGATATCACGGTTGTGTCCTTAACGGCATAAGCTCGTAGCATCATAT
>VSTD030004742.1:0-10123 GCA_008808055.3 Sporobolus alterniflorus
CATCCGATGTTCCTGAAATGGTAGATCAATAAAACTCATGGAACTCATTAGTAATAAGCACCTATCTTCTATATCTTGCATGAAATGTAGGTATGTTGGCAGTAAATATATGCATTTTATGACCGCCAACAACCTCCACACACTTAGAGCTTTGGTCATCCCTGAGCAAAGAAAAGAACTGCTCGAGAATAAAGAAAACAACTTATAACTCATACCTGGGCTCTATGGATGTGTCTAAGTCTTGAACCATATGATGTTGAATGATTGGAACAACTATGTCACCTTATCTCAAGATCAGTGCTTGTAATCACATGGTTTACCTTACCTTCCCTTTCTCACGCTTTATCACTCAATCACTCATCGTCACAATCACTCTTTTCCTCTCAGCTAATATTTTTGTGGTGGTTCACTCTCAAGAGGTACCTATGCTACACCTTGAATATTGTAAAAGCAAAGAAAAATTCTAAAGTGCTTGTGTGGCAAATAATCATGGTTGATGGAGAATGATGTGGGAAAGGAAAAAAATCAAGGAATTGAAGATAGTGCAAATGCAAATGATATGTGGGTATGGATGAGGACACATATCAGATTTTGCACTATAGGAAAGTGTGATCTTCTTTCTTGCTTTCTTTCAATAGAATCTCTCCCAGCAGCTTGCAAATTTCATCCTCTTTTTCTTCTCTCCTTTTGAAACATGGATCTTTTCATATGAGGTTTCACCTCTTTTGCTTTTCAATTCTTGCTCCTTTTTATTTTTCTCTTTTCTTTCTCTCTCTTTTTTAGGATCCTTCTTTTGCTGGGGAGAGATTCCACTCATTGTATCTTTGTAGGAGAATCACTTGGTAAATAGGATCAAAGTTGGGACAAGATATGATAAGGGTTTAACATGGAGTTTGTGGAATGCTTGGTGGATCATGCTTTCTTCGATTACAATAGGGCATTACCAAGCATGGGTGTATGAAGGCTAGAAAACAAAGTTTACTGAAGGAATAATCAATCAGGATTTTGCCACAAACTCTAGAGAAATAACATTTGCAGAAACTCAACAAAAGTGTAAGCATGGTCAAGGAAATCTTTTCATTCATATTTGGCTCCAGGTGGTGTTTAGGTAAGCTTGAGATTAGGGAAAGGCAAGCCCAACATGCAAGTAACTAGCAAGCAACATGATTTTAAAGGCAATGTGAACAAGGTTATATTACACCGTCAACACCTAGGCAGGACATTCTCTAATATTTTTGCCCAAGATACAAAATTGCGAAGTTGGATTCAAAATTCAAGAACAATGTAGGCTAGCATGGTTTTCATCAAGATAAGTCACATTAACAGAGTTTTATGTTGTAGCATATGGTGACCATGGACAAAATAAAGTAAAGTCATGGGTAACAAGAAAATACTTCAAAAATTAAAAATTTGAGAAGTTTGAAATTATTACCATAACTTACCTACCGTAACAGCAAGACCAAGTATCACCACATACTTTGTAGAGTTGTGAGGGCCACTTAGTAATTTGACCAAGGCTAGGAGGCCACAAGACATGGCCGGCCGGCACCTAAGTGCACCAATTTTCCTCTGCTTTTTGGCATTGCTCTGTTTCTTCCCCTGCATCATAGTGTCAGTGAAGATTTTTTCACTTGGTGCTCAAAAGCACACCGAGTGAGATATAAATATTTGCTTCCAACTTTTAATTTTGTAGAATAAAAATAAAGAGCTCATCGAGCATCGTCCTAGCCATCTCAACTGGAGTGTGGTTTTTCCTTCCACGACTCCATTCTGTTGAGGAACACATGGGGCAGAAAACTATTGATCAACACCATGCTTAAGGCAAAACTGATCGAAAGAGGCATTCCTAAACTCGGTCCCATTGTCACCGTGAATATCTTTCAAGTAGTTGGGTTGCTCATTGTTCAACCTCAAAGTCAAGCTCTGAAACTGCTCAAATACTTCATCCTTGCTTTCCAAGAAGAAAACCCAAGAGTAATGAGAATAGTCATCAACAATGATCAAAACAAACTACTTGCCTCCCATAGAGCGAATCCGAGAGGGACCAATAGTGTCCATATGGAGTAACTATCCAGGTTGCTCAGTCATCACAGTGTTAACCAGAGATTGGGATGCAATGATCATCTTGCCATGACGACAAGGAGCACAAACAAGGTTACTCTCAAACTTGAGAAAGGACAATTCTCAGAGTAGGCCTAAGTCACTGAGTCGACACAATAAATCGAAGCTCAGATGATCTAATCTCCTATGCCACTTCTAGAGCTCACTCAAAGACTGTGAGATCAAACACTTCACAAAAGATTGAGCAAATGAGAAATCAGCTTGAAAAACTTTGCCAATGCGAGAAATACTACAAACAAGTCTACCAGAAGAATCAATAACTTGCGAACCAAACTTGCGAAACAGAACATCCAAATCAGCATCAACAAGGTGAGAGACAAAAGGCAGATTATACCCGAGCTTGTCCATAAGGTGAAGTGGTCATTTACCTTGATGACACCAGCACCAACCACCTTACCCTTCTCGTCATCTCTAAAAGTCACATACTCCTTGTGTGACAGAGGAGTGAGGCTAGAGAACCATTTCTTGTTTTCGGTTGTGATACCCCTAGTGTTACTGGAGCAGATACAGTGTTTAAACAGTAGCTCACTATATAATTTGGAAGCTTGAATGAAATCCTTGTATGGGTTCTTTTGTATTATAAGTGTTATGTGGTTTGAATTTCAAATTCAAACTCTTTTCTCATTTTTAAACCAAGTCATTTGATGCAGAGATTTACATGGCATGGGTCCACAATGCCATGAGGAAACAATTTACATATATTGGACTGACGAAAAATTAAGGTGAAGCGAACACATTTACATATATTGGACTGACGAAAAATTAAGGTGAAGCGAACACATTTACATTGCCATGATTAAAAGGGAGTGATGAGGCCAATCTTTCATGCATGTTATATTACACAACAAAAATAAGGTGCTGGTTCACCTCTGCTTGCAATATGTGATCGTTGTTAAGAAAAGCATACAACTTTAGACAGAATGTTATAGTTTCAACGGAAAACTACATAGATTGGTTGGATCAATTTCAGATAAAAATGTAACGTTATTCCTTCAATACTCCATATCTAACAACATAGAGTCGGTCTTCATGGAGCTGCAAATCAGTAAAACTAGTGGGTAACCCACATGATGCTGTAAAAATAAGGTTTAAATTATAAATTATAAAAGAATAGAAGTTTCGAGGGCCATTTATAAATATAGAAAAGTTGGAGGCCATATGTGTAAAAAGGTAAGGATAAAATCTAATTTGGATTCAACACAGGGGTTAAAATGTAAAACCGAGGGAATTGATTCTGAGTTTAATTAAAATTAAGAGGTTTTAGTGTAAATGTGACTATTAGGCCTTGACTGTGCTGATGTGGCATGTGCTGATTGGGTGTTGATGTGACCTATCTACATGTCAAAAGAATTATCATAAATAACTTGTAGTGGGTTATGCAAATATAAATATAGAGGATACGCGCCACTTGGAGCTGCAGTCACCAAAAAACACAGACCATAACAGTTGATTAATATGGGAATAAGCAAGTAGCCAACACTAAGGTATTAAAGGAGTTATTTCCAAAGCAGGTCGTAACAGTTCATTAAGCATGTAATACAACACAAACTATGGTTGGCAATAGGAAATAGATAAAAAATATTGACAGACAAATACTAATGGACTATAGTATAAGAGGTCCCATCGCCTCTTTCATATTACCTGGGTTATATGGTTGGACTGACAGAGCAGGTGCCGTCTAGCATGATATCAAAGCCAATGTCTTGGGTTCAATTTCCTCCGGTCATGTAATATTCCGCTACGTGTATTCCACCCTCACTAGCATTCGTTGGGCCCGCACGCACGACCGCGCCTGAGCGGGAGCAGCCAGCGCCAACAGCCGTGGTCCACACGTAGGAGGGGGAATGTTAGACTATAGCATAAGAGACCTCCTCGCCCCTTCCATATTACCTGGGTTGTATGGTTGAACTGACAGAGAAGGTGTCATATAGCAAACACTAAAGGAAATGGCCAATGAATGTAATTTTCAGCCAATTGCACTCTTACACAATGATGTTATAATAATTAATATCAGTCATAACCCCAAACAATAATGAGCATATGTCAACATACCATAAAATTAAGGAAACAATTGCATGAGAATAATAAAACTAGTTGATAACCCACGAGATTTTAAAATATCTTATATTTATATAAATTTACATGTTGGTTCCAACTCAAGCAAAAAATTAAAGAAAAAATATTACTGACAACATGAAACACTGAGAGATATTACATAAATAGCTAGGATGAAACATGAAGTTTAAAATACTATAATTTACAGATCGTATAAATTATTTTTATCTATCGTACAAGCATATGACATCCATGTTTGGAGGAAATTATGATTGGAGAGGAGGTTTTTTTCTAGGTTATCAAGCATGCGTATATGCTTATTCTATATTTGTAGAGCAAATTAAGTTGGTTTAAAAATTCTTCAAAACATATGGAAGTGTAATATAGTTTTATTCATCTCGTCGGGTATAACACAACGGTGATAACGGAATTTAAAATGGATATCATATGAGTGAGATAAATTATTTTAATTTTTTTTACGATGAACGATGATGTGGCAGCTAATGCTAGATGGATGCTGATGTGACATGCGTTAATTGGTTGCTGATGTGACATACTTGCATGTATAGAGAATTACATTAAATGACTGTTAGTGAGTCATCTCTATATAGTTAGATAGGATAACAACCAATGGATTCCAAGAAAAAAAACCCACTAACCTAGGCAACTCAAACATCAGTAAGAGGCTAGTACAGAAACAATCAATGAGCATGCTTCATCCTTTTATCCATCTTACTGGTATATAGGTAAGAGGGCATGCTATTCATCCCGGGATGCAACCTACAGTCTGTGTAGGCAGCCAAGCACGAGTAATATATAGGATTGCATTTTTGTTTTTTAGGATTAATCAAAAATAGAAATAAGATGGCACAAATATGCATCTTAAAACATCAAACTGCTTACCATTATATATGAGTCGTTTAATGTATTTACTTTTAAGGAATTTGGTAGGAATGCTTCAAATCTTATAACAATATCAAAGTTTTAATTAAATGCATCTGCGAAGCGATGCAATGCTTCCTTGAGAAAATAGGAATTAGTTAGTGCTGCACAAAGCAGAATGCTTAAAAATTAACAGGAGAGAAGCACAGTTAATGATAGTCTATGGCCTAAAATAGAGGTTCTGTACTGCTGAATATGCAAAATATAGAACAAAAAAGCATGAAGAACCTTGCCGAGAAAAAGAAAAATCCTTGCTGTAGATACATCTTAATCGTTGTAACCAAATAGTGTAAAATCATGGCCGGTGAATGAATCGGCACCGGAAGGAAATAACCAAAAAGAGGGCACAAGGCACAAACCGCACAATACAAAACAGAGTACTGTCCCAAGAAAAATAAACACCGTGCAAAAGGACGACAACAATAGTGTTCTATGCTAAAATTGGCAGGAATGTTCAACGTGGGAGATGATACCGGCCAGAATGGAGGAATGTGAGTGGAGACGTTGCATGCAGCATGCAAAGTGCAAATTGTTGGAAACAAAAGATTAGACAGAGCTGCATGTAGGAGGCGAGAACAAGGAAGGTATTAAAAGCCAGGCATGCACACATGCAAGGGGTGTAACCCATTCAAAGGAGGTGGTAGATTGGAAGGTACACACAAGCGAGGAAAGGGATTTTCTCAGGAAGGAAGTAATCTGCAGAGCCGGTCATGAAGGGACGTTTTGATTACAAAACGATGGAAATAAATAATTAGAATCAGTTAGGATTTGAGTAGAATAAGGGAAGATGATTTTGTTCCATTAATACCTAGACGATGTACGCTATAAATAGCCAAGGAGGAGCAGAACAGAACGGACCCATTCCAATACCTCATTATGTTTCAATCTACTATTTTCGTTTTTCTTTGCTTTGGTGTTTTGTCGTGAAAAACACTCTGCGTTCTCCCTGCTGAGGGAACATTTGTTGATTTGTCAAGAAAATCAACCGTTCATCGTCGCGAAGTACGATAGTTATCTCTTTGTTGTCGGGCAACAATATTAACGACTCCGCTGGGATGATTAATTCGGCTATAGATCATAGCCGAATTGCGGTTTTCTATCACAAGATTGATCTGCTATTGTTCTTTGTAGCATCAGGCCTTCACGGCCGATCGCGTCCATCTGCTGTCGTAGCTGCTGCGTTGCCACGCATTGGTGCCGCTAGTTCTTGAGGAACACCTGAACAAGGCAAGTTGCACATAGGAATCAGTCAACAACAGAGCCTACCAGGAGTCATCACGTACGTGAAGCAGGATTGAAGAGTTTTGCCATGCATACACGTGAAGGGCCGAAGTCTGCATCGAGCCTAAGGTATAACACCTTTGTAAGTGTATCACACCCACATCTTTTTTAATATGGCTAACTAGTGGGGATATGTATTACAAGATAGTAGATACGAAAGTAGTCCCCTTATGCATGATGCAAATGTTTTACCAATTTCTCAATCATATCTTTCAAGTACAGCAAATAATTCTTTCGATGCTACTCTGCCTGTGTCGGTTAATTCCATGAGTACTATTCATGATTTTTCTAATAGTAATGATGTACGAAAACTCACGATGAATGGTGCCAGTACTTTAATGTTTAGTAATGTTAGTAGTATGCAGCAAGAGTTTGTGCCTCCTAAATCATCAGTAGCATCACAAACTAGCATGCCCATGAAGAATCATTATGCCCCAATTGATAGTATCGACTCAGACAATTATTTTGAGACACCATATGCTAGTAAACCAGGGGACACATCATACACTTGTCCACAAGTTCATAGTACGCCTAATGTACGTAGCTCGGGTATGGTGGCAAATGATTTTATTAGCCGAGTAAAAGAAATTTATGGGAGAAGATATCTAGTAAGAACGTCTGGCCTATCAAAGGAAGTTAGGGAGCAATTAACCAAAACACTCAGTGAATTTGGTTTTGAGACTATGGATCGTGTAGAGTCGTATCAAAAACCATATCTTGGATCTAGAGGTAATAGTGGGCAAATGGAAAGCTCGGTTTTAGAAAACAAAAGGGCGACTGATGATCAGTATGAAGAGGCGGCCATGTTCGTTAAAGAACAGAGGGATCCATTTGTCTTACCATCTGAATTTTGTGCTAAAACCATAGTTGATGAAGCCGAAATCAACGATGTATGCACAAGAGATATAGCCAAACATGTAGAGAGTTCAGCTAGGATTCAAATTGGAGATCACCAAGACCCAACTACTGTAGGAAGTAAACACATAAGAAGTTGTAGTCTAGATGGTGTTTATGAAAAAGAATCAGGTTGAGTCGAACCACATAATTCAGTTGCTGCTGAGATTGATGGGTTGAAGCTTGTTCACAATCCATTCCCTCCCAGTGAGATAGACTTTGATAACAAAAAGGTTTTGATTCGGTCAAGTCAGGCTGAGTCAACGAAAGGAAAAAATGTTATTGCTTATGATGAGTATAGAGCCAAGATGAAAGGGCCTGAAAGTTCTGAACTTAATGTGTGGAAGTGGAAGGTGAATGAGAGGAGGAGAGCATCCATGTCCACTTCTGAATTTTTGTTCAACAAATATGGTGCACAACAGAAAAGGAGTGTGGTTCCACATTTAGGTGGTTCTAAAAGATCAAGGTCATCAGGCATGGGACAAGATGATAACTATGGTAAGTGGACAAGGAATCTGAATTTGGTTGCTGGGCGAAATTTCACTCTTGTGCCGAGAAGTGTGCCCTTTTCTCGATATGGTAAGTTGCATCAACGGTACTCATGGTTAGGTTCGCGGCAGCAGCATGAATCTCGGCGAAGACAGGGAAGTAAGAATAATTATAAAGATAAGGGTCATCAGTGGAAGTGGGTTCCTAAGAGATTGCCTAGAGCTGATGAATCTATTGTCGGGTCAGTGATAGAAACAGGAAATGGGACAGGTTCTAGAGCAGAAACAACAATGGCATCCACCAGAATTATGGTTGGTACGATGAGGTGTGATGTTCAGCAGGGTTCCGTGCTCATCGCTGCATCGAGGATAGCGTGTGAACAAAAACAAATGTCGGGTGTCGTTGGGCCAAGTGGAAAGCATGTCGAGAGGGCCAAAATGGATAGAACGCTGTTTGGTGATAAGAAGCAAGCAGTGCAGAGCCATGTGATCCTTTGTAGACCCGAAACCATACAAACCCAAGAGTTGGTTGATGCTAAGCATTTGGATAATAAGTGTCCCAGGTTTGGTGCAGCATTCAAGTGTGATCTCACTAGTTTTTCAGACTGGGAACATGAGGCTAGAGCTGAGATAATTATGAACCATCGTGTAATTGGCCCTGAGTTGACTCCTCGATTTGATTCATCCGGCTGTATGAGCGATGATCGAATGAAGAATAGTACACGAAGGGTGCCGCATTATTTTGCTGAAAAGGATATGATGCCATCAATATTTGTCGATGTGCGACATAGTTTGCGGAAATGGGATGTATGGGGGTTTGGTGTTGGCAGTCAAGGAAGGACCCAAGGGCAAGTTTTGGGTGTAAGTGCAGCATGCTGGGGGGGGGGGGGGCAAACATGTTGAGTCTGTTACAACTAGCATTGAGCCAGCAACTCAATGGTGTCCTTCAGGTCTCACTCGCACCCAGAAGAGGAGGGTGCAGTGATTACGAGCACTTGAGATCAGAAGAGAGCAAGCTGATAGGAGAGGCGCTGAATGGCTCAATAAGTTAAGGAAAATGATTCCTAATAAGATGAGTTGGAAGGAAAAACACTTTGTACAGGAGGAAGGTAAAATCACAGATAACATGGATGCCGATGAAAATTCTGAAACTGCAAAGGATATTCTAGCTGGCATCATGATGCTTAAGGGAAGGAATGATTGTGCAAGACAATTGAAGATTTTAATGAGATGGAGAAGCTTGGACAGGGATTCTGATCGGATGAGGAGACTAATATTGGTGGTGTTGAGTTCTTAGGCCTACCTTCATTAACAAAATCTGGGAGCCGATCAGAAAAGCAATGAAATTAAAAGTTTAAGATTAGTTCTCTCCAAGAGTTCAAGCAAGATTGCGTGGAAGTTGGTGCATGGGGACAAGCATCAGGCCAGGCCAATTGGATTCTCGGCCCAGCTAGAGTGGTAGTATGGCCGATGCATGAGAATCATCATCTTGTCGAGGGGAAGTTGTGTGAGATTAAAATGTGGTGGTTACATTCACTAAAGCCGATTTATTGATAAATCGTTGCTAAAGAATTGTTTCTCCATATATGCTGATTTTACCTGGAAAATTGGCATCGTTAGCTAATTTGGTTTGATATGATGACCGAGTGATTAATTGGCCGAATTAGTCATTCGTTGAGCTGTTGAGATTACTAGCCAACCGCTAATGGTTTTTTGCTTTGGTCATTACTAGTTGTTTGTCTCCAACAGGAATTGCAACTTAGGATTTTATACTCGCAGCAGACCCAGGGTGGTTTGGATGTGGGAGATGGAAGCAACGTGACATACGGCGCGGAGAATGAGCAAACTCCTAAACTATGGCTGATGAGTGTAAGTCGTCATTTGTGGAGTTATCAGGGATGTACATTGAAGAGTATTGATTGATTGGAACAGCGGATTTACTTGAAGAATCATTGCTAGAGGATGTTTTTCGGCACACATTGCTTTGCCTGAACATAGGGGGGCATGTGTTCTATGCTAAAATTGGCAGGAATGTTCAACGTGGGAGATGATACTGGCCAGAATGGAGGAATGTGAATGGAGACGCTGCATGCAGCATGCAGAGGTGCAAATTGTTGGAAAAGATCAGACAGAGCTGCATGTAGGAGGCGAAAACAAGGAAGGTATTAAAAGCCAGGCATGCACACATGCAAGGGCTGTAACCCATTCAAAGGAGGTGGTAGATTGGAAGGTACACACACGCGAGGAAAGGGATTTTCTCAGGAAGGAGGTAATCTCCAGAGCCGGTTGTAACACCCCGCTGTCAAACTATTGTAATCTCGTGCTAATCATGGTTGTAATCG
>VSTD030004743.1:0-10122 GCA_008808055.3 Sporobolus alterniflorus
GAAGAATAAATTCTATTTTACAATGGTATCCACCCCTATCACCATACGTACCGCGACCGCTATTAGCATTACGGTGCCTACCATCATCATATTATTATCACGTCAGATATTTAATATTGTCTTCTGTAGTGCAGGTCGGCCTTCACATTCATCAGCATTATCTATCCCAGTTATCCAACCTCAGGATAACCCAACAGACAAGGCATACGCTGTCATCGTGCAGCTCGACATGTTCGTCCCAAAAATACGCTACCGCCGGCGCGGGGTGGTGGTGCGTCAACACGCTGGATCGAGTCCAAGCTAGCGCGTGAGTTGTGCCCGTGTCTACGTGTGTGCGAGATGGACGGATAGGGACGACAACGTATTGCCCGTTCACTCCCAAATTGTTAATCACCTTTTCTTATTTCTCCGCCAGTTGACTTGTCGCTAATTAGTTTGTACTACGTACTGGTGGTGGTACTGCTCTACAGTACTGGTATAGTATAAAAGCGATGAACTTGCCGTGCATAATCAACAGTAATTTTGGCAGGTGTTAATCGGTCACTCGGTCAGGCAAGCCCTGCAGGTTTTCTTTTCGTTTTGTTAATGCATCTATCGCATTCATCGACCGATCGATCGTGCGACTACTAGTACTAGCCCCTAATTTTCCAGATATTTTTCTCTCTCAGAGTTTACCAAAGATCGATGACGGGGAAGCTACCGGGAAAGCGATTACGAGCGCAGTTACGGTAGTCACGGGGCGTAGATTTTTGGACGCGCAAGCGAAATGGAACTGTGACGGCAGCGCTGACCTTTTGGATGAGACTCCTCTTCATCTTCTTCTAGTTGTCATTTTCGTCGTCTTTCTTTTGAACACCATCAGCACTACTCGATTTTTTGTTCTCGGTGTCATTTGGACTCTTAAAAAACGGATCATTTATTTTTATTGCCGCGTCCTCTGTTGCTCTGGATGCGTGCACTGCATCTCCCCCGCCGTAATACGCGTGTTTCACTAGTTTCATGCTTACGGGAGTATTGACCATGGACGATGAGAATGCGTCGTACATTTATAATATCCTCGAGTGCCGTACCGCGGGGACGATGTATTATCCCGCCTAGCTGGCGGTCATGTGCAGATTATCTTGGTTACCTGTACGTAGCCAAAGTTGCAGGTCAGAGAATATATCTTTGATCGTGTCCGACGCTTATTCCGGTCAGACTCCGCATCGGCGTGGTAGCAGCATCGAGCATTATCAAAACTTCCGGGTTCGTCCGTCCGTCCGTCCAGTTGGGAGTAGAGTCGTAGAGACGTCTTCAACAACCATGTTGATCGGTGGCGGCTTTCGCTGGTCCGGTTCCACGCACGACGTAGTACTCGATGGAACGAGTCCTGCAAGCCGGGAGCGAGCGGGCAAGTAGCGGCGCCCCCGTGGCGTCCAGGGCAGGGCACATCGCAGGCGCGCGAATTTACTTGGCGGCCAAGACTAGGAGCGAGAACCGTGCTTTCTCGCCGGGATTCGGCTGTGCGAGGGCAAGCGCGGAACGATCAAATCACGGACGAGTGGGCCGGAGACACGGGGCCTCTGCGCACGTGGGCGAGGCGCGTTCGACGGCCGGTCGTTTTCCGGCGGCTCCACACAACACAAGACACGGAAGGCATGCATGGCGCACAGAGCTGTGGGGGAGGGGGCTTCCTAATCATATTGTTTAATTAGTAAAAAATTAATTCCAGACAGATGCTCGAAAATGCCGGGACATCGAAAACAAACCTATTGGAACGAAAACAGGTCGACATTGGTTGAAACCGATAGTTCGTGTCGTACCCATGGGACCTACACGGAGGTCCCCAACCGTCCACCGGATCGGTGGATTCGATGCTCGTTCGGCTGGTGCAAACGCGGCTCCACGTCACGCCCACACACGAGTAGTACTAGTTCGCAATCTGCATAGAAACGAGCACTTGCGTCGTCACGTTCCGCGTGCACCGCCATGCTATCGCGATGCACGTTAGGAAAGCACACACGGCGACTGTTGACTGCTGTGGAGTGTGGACTAGTAGTCCGCTCCTACACCGAGTGCCCGCAGGGGGGCGTCAGCCGGCACGCGCTTCTGTTTTCTGTTTCCTTTGCGCGCTTTTGGTCTTCAGGCGGCACCTAGGGGAGGCTCCGCTCGGGCCGGGCTCTCGCAGCTTGTGCCACTGCTAGTAGTCAGTCGGTCGCTAGCCCTCGATCTGCTGTGCAGGTACGTAGTACGCGTCGCGGGCCATGAAACGATGCAGCTTTTTTGGGCGCCAAAGGGAACGGTGCAGTTGATTCCGGAATACGTAGACACGTAGAATCCCTGCAAAAGCGAGATAACGATGAATAAAGTAGACGCACGAGGACAGAAAAGCTGCATTTTTCTGTGCGCATGGATGGGCTCGACGACGTCGGTCGGATTGCAATCAGAATTCAGATGGCACGGGTACTTGGGCAGGCTTTTCGCCTTTTCCCCTTGAGATCATCGAGTGGCCCGGTGACGCCTCCCCCGGGCGAGGCCTCGGATGCGCCCGCGAGTTTTTCAGACGGAATCAATCCGTTCACATGTGCATCGATTTCAATGGGCGCGAGGTACTCGCCAGACGGGAGCTATCAGAGTGACCTAGTTCGGTCAGGGATCTTGGTGAAAGTGACGTGCGCGGTTCGGAGGGCGTAACCAATAAACCAAGGGCGGCCGACTGGCCTGGCATCCAGAAACCAGGATTGGCCTACCGAGAAGTGACGTAATACTAAGTTTTACTGTGTGTAAAAGCTTATTTATTAAAAATGAAACTCTCTCGCTGGTCTCGCTTGGCAGCCGTGGCGTCCGGTCCTGTCCTGACACTCGCTAGCTGGTCTCGCTTGGCAACGTGCTAGTGATGTCGCGGAAAAGGTGGAAAGCACAGGGCGCGGACAGGCCTGCCTGGTGACAAATCGAAATGCAGAGCGCGCATGTGGACCTAGTACTCCATGAGATTTCCCCGGATTTTACCAAAGTGGGGGCACCGCTCGCTGTTCCCCGGATTCCGGATTGGATTACCTCGCACGGCAGTATGCTTCTCCGTGGAAATGCCAGCTTCACTGCCTAGAGACGAGATGCGCAGGCACGGCAGCAGTCCGTTAGCTTCTTTTGCACACGTTAGTGGCCACGCCACGCAGGACGAAGCCGGATCTCAACGGAGGCGTTCCGGGGGGAGGCGAAATGCTTTGTTTTGCTCCCTGTCGTCGTCGTCGAGAAATGAACGATGCTTTTCGTTGGATTCCATCAAATCGTCCCGATACCGCTTTCTGGCTGCTGCACACAGAAAGAGATACAAGGGTGACATTTCTTCCACAGATTTATTGTCTTCCGCGTGGGACATCGCTTTGCTTGGAAACAGGGCATGATGGATACGTTCCACCTGAACAAATGCAGGTCACGTGTAACCTGTTTGGTGCTCCAGTAGGGTAAAATCTTGGCGACGGAATTTTTGGAGATTATTTATCGCTAGACTAGTGTGAACTACGGATATGCCATAGACAACATGATCAGGTTTAATCGTCATATGTGGTTCCTTAATTACCAGCTTTCTCCCACAGGTCCTCCCCCGCACCCTTTCACACACCAACCCACTGTTCGAGCGACTCCCTTTGTAATTACTGATCAAACCTTGGTTACACAAGCATTACTGTAGAGAAGAGAACGGTTGCAGCGCTGACATTGATCAAACCGATCTGCGATCCTTGCTCCAAATTGCCATGAAAAAAAGGTCTAGATCCGTTCGGAGTACGGGAGCACGGAACAGCCGCAGCGGCGTCGGTGGTTCGCTGGGAGGAAGGGGGAAACGAACCGCTGCCCCGAATCTTTCACTGTTTTCGTCAAAACGTCGGGGCGTGATCGCGAGCCGTAATTTACAAAAACCGCCTTGGGGACAAAATTCCTTTTTTTTAAAAAAAAGCAGGCTGGATTTAGACTTAAACAGGTACTCTTACATCCAGCCCCTTGGAAGGGCACCCCTGATAGAAAAGAAAATTACAATGATGTCCTATAGAGGTGCACACAGTAATGTTAACTTCTCCAGCAGCAAGAGAAGTACACTGAGGAAGAAGTTTGAGGCCGATGCTCAAACCGACAAAGAAACTCCACTTTTTTGAAAGGCCTTCAGTTACGCATCAAACATCTTGACGCGAGCTTGAATCGTTGAACGCACCGCCAGACATCTGCCGTCACTTCGCCAATGAGATTGGTATCCGACGCCTTTTACCTCGCTGTCCAACACCAATCGACGAACCACGAGCCCACAAAGGGGAAACAAAAACACCACCCTGCAAGTATGAGTAGGTGGACCCTATACCTCACAAGACAGTATCTGAGGAAGATCTCGCCGTCGCTGAGGGTGCCGCCGCTATGGCCTTCACAGGATATACCTGGAAGGGGGAAAACGCTGATAGGCTACAAGCTATTCCTACTGAAAAACCTGAACTACGATTAGCAAAGCTATATAGTATAACTGTACATATCCGCCGTCAATCCATCCGAGCCCCATCTTTCTCCAACGCCAACGGGAGCGTCAGAGGCAAGATGGCGGACGAATCGGCGGAGGAAAAGGATTTCTCCCTGGAGTCGCCGGTCTAAAGTGTAGCAAGGGAAAGAAGAGTCGAGAGAGTGTCCAGGTCTGGGGACAAAATTCCTGACACGCCGCCTCGGCGTCCCCAAATCTTCTCATCCGACGGCCCGTCAACAGAACGCACCGAGCGGCGGGCCGATGCGGTGCCACGGCGGGTTTGTTCGCTGTCGCGTACGCGGCAGCTGAAGTGATGGATATTCTCCACGCTAGAAAGCCCAACAACGGCCAACTGACCGGACGTCCCCGTAGAAAGCCCAATTGATCGTCCACGTCGAGCTCGAGGAGGCCTCAGTCAAGGTTGGATTTTTCTCGTTTCTCATCTTTGATCAATTTGTACATTCGATAATTTTTGTATTGCGAGGAAAGATTGAGATCAATGAAACAAACGAGGTTAACAACGGTTGCTAGAAGTAAGATTTTAAATTTCACTAATTCACATATTTGGAATAAATTAAATGCACATATAAAATTTTCCATTTAGAGATTAAACTTCTTTTAATTGAAGCTGCAACTTTCAGTTGCATCATTCATCTTTTGTAGAACTTAAGACTACATTTTTTCTAGTGATTCGGTAACAAAATGAATGTATGTGTGAAACTCTTAGTGCTTTTTACCATTGGCTAGTAAAACAGAGTAATGTGCTGAATCTTAAATTATGGGGTGTGATGAACACCAAGATGAGCATGAAAATTTATACTAGTTTGGACCGTCGGAGCGTAATACTCTACATGTGCATGTATATTTACTTTATTGATTTTAGTGAGCACAAGCGTTAAGCCCAGGGAGAGATTATAAGCTTGAGAGAGTTATGATTGTATTCTTCTCATATCGAGGGTGCGTCCTTGTGCGGCTTTGGGCACCTTTTATACACAAATTGAGAGCCCCACAGTTATTTACTCTTCTGTTCAGCATGATTGTGGGGTCTTAACTCGTATGAAGGACCTGTCCCTTCATCGAGTTCGCTCGAGTCACTGTGTACGACTCATGAACCAGCATTGTGTTGCGTTTGGTCATCATATTCGCTCCAGGGGGTGCACTTGGAGAGAATTATTACCATTTATCCATACATGGCTTCCTATCCATCGGACCTGACGCACCGTTGACCAGGGGTAAGTGTCTGACATTCACTTCATTGAAGCACAAACACCCCTCATTATGCCATAGCATGTTGCCGTCTTACTGTTTACTTCCGACTTATAGCTAGAATAGGACATCATGAGAGATAGTCACTCATGATCTCCGTCTGACAGGGCGGGTCGATCGCCTCCTAGTTAATGGCGTTGTCAGTCTATGAATAAGGATGTCATTGGTAACATGTAAAAACTATGATATTTATAGGGGCGAGCTACTGTCCCAAGTCCTCGTGTCGAGTCTAGTAGAGTCTGGGCGGCCTCGCATGACCTCCCGTTCAGGTGCCGGGGTGGATAAGCACGGTTTGGTGGTCTAAACTGGCTGGGTTTGGTGAAAAAAGCTCAGGCGTGGGGTACCCTGGTACTGAACCAGACACTAATTATCTAGTACTAACTTACTAAGTACTACTAATTTAATAATTAAATAATTGCTAACTTTGACTGAAAATATTTTCTATTAGAAACATACCCGGCTACCGAGCATCTAGATCCTATATAGTTGTGCAGCTCACTGCAACGTGGCTGACATGTGGGCCCGGTCCCACATATCAGCCACAGGGTCACAACTACAGAGGATACCTATGCAGCTATTAGAGGGTGGGGTTAGCCGCCAGCCCCTGGCCTGATCGGGATGCACTGAATTAGTGAAGGAAATTCACCAGAGATACAATACCCTGAATTTGGATTATTACTCATTAGCATCAAGATTTAAGGGTGCTACAGTAGCAGTGGGCAGTGATCACCACGTTCTACAGTACAATGGGACACGGTACAGGTGGATTTGCTACAATACTAGTTAAGGGTACTGTAGCCCCGCACATTTTATGTAGGTTCAGCTAAGTGCCTGAATTTCCTACCGCAACTGAGAAGATCCGGACGTCTGCGCGCCATGCGGGACTGGGGTTGTCAGATAGTCCGGTAGTGCCTGTTTGCAAATATTTTGTTACAAATTCACTCTGAATTTACAAGTTCAAATTATAAATTCAATGAGTACAAAGTGGCCAATTGATATAATGTCATTATCAAGCAACATAAGCATCAAGATCAAGCATATATCAACGAAGTGCTCAGTCACATGTTCAAACTGTAGTGATCAAACCATGATGGTTAAGCAAGAGACGCGCGTCGCGACTTCGCCACTGCCATCTGACGGAAAGGACACTAAGACATATAAATAGAAAGGATTATGACTCGATTATAATCTTAATCAATTAATTACGTTTATTCTAAACATATTTGATATACAAACATGTCCTTGCCGGGTGGATGACAGAAAGACTGTCCGCCCATTGCAGTGGCTGTTATAGTATACTACTTCATTCCTAAAATGTTGTTTCGGACAGCACCAAAGAGTTAAAAAAACAAATAAGGAAGTTGATCCGAATAACTACATTTAAAAAAGGAAGGAGTAGTTTTGATTTTTTTAAAATAATGATATATTTTTTAGTTTTTAAACTGGTATATTTTTTGAAATTTCACCAACCAGCCATGGTGGCCTGGTGGTGGGTGGGGAATTTATGAGCATGGGAAAGCATCAGGACGACCTTCCCACCTCAGCTTCATCTCCGTGGTCCCTCGTCACGCCAGATTTCTTGAAACGGTGGCGTGGTTCCACTCTTCTGCGGCCTCTGCATGCATCACTGCGAGCGGCGTATGAACTGTGTTTAATAAATTATGTGATAACTACCTGCAATTTGATTATAAAATAATTTATATTTATATAAATTTACATATTAATTTGAAATTAAGTAGATGATAGTTAAATTTAAAATAACAATATTATTGTACTTCTTGAATGATTATATGATACTAACAGTAAAAAATATTTAAATATATATGAGAAATATGATAATGAAATAATAAACGAATTTAAGTATATCCTTTTGATCCGAGAGTGCTCATAGCTCATAATACGATCAATTAGCTAGCACATTCATAACTCTTCGATCTGTTACAAATATAAATATATATATATAAATAGATCTTTTTTATCTCTCTGGTTTTCTCTAATTATTGTGGGAATTTTTAGTCTTTGAGAGGATGCACCACATGTCACCCACTTCGACTTGCATTTTAATAATATACTAGATGAGGTCGAGTTAGTACCAGTAATTAGCTTTAAAATAATGATAGATTTGCAACACAGAACCAAATTCTCCAGACGTGATGAAGAGAGGGCTTGATTCCATTCCCACACAGACACGACGACAAGGGGGGAGGCAGCCATGTGCTCACCAGACATCGGCGTTAATGAGGTCAAAGATTTCGAGATTGAACGTGAGTCTGGCCCAATGAGATGGTGTCTCATCGCCTTCTCCACCCGTGACGTCGTGTTGGGCGCCGTCGCCACCGCAACCCCACCGGGTACAGCACGGGCGGTGATGTACGGGCTACGGTTCCGCCTCCTCCATGTATCCCGCGCATCCTGCTACCTCCCGTGCAACCTGCTGCCAACGGTGCTCTGCACCCCACCCTCATTGAAGCACGACGTGAGGTAGCCGCTGCCGATATGGCGACTGACGCAACTGGTGCCAAGGGGACCCTTGCGCGCCAGCAGCTTTGCCTTTATCCAGGTCCGGCCCACTCGCGCCTCATATTCCCTCCAGTGTAGGGTTAGGCAGCCACCGGCGACGGAGAGAAACCGGTTTAGGTTAATGTGATTGTAGTTGACATATTAATTTGACATCAAATGTAATATGTATTACAAGATTACCGTCAAATTTCATTATTAAACTACCCGCATACTACTATACTACTCTGAATCATACTACCATGATAAAAAAATAGTATAATACAATATCGACCGTTAGATCTATCCATATTACTTTTCTATGAAGTTAGTATACGCCTCTATAAAAATCCTATTTTTTGTTGTTTTCTTTTGGAACAAAGATTTGAAAGTCAAAAGCTGACTATAATTTACTGCGGCCAGACTCACGTTCAATCTCGAAATCTTTGACCTCATTAACGCCTGGTGAGCACAATGAGATGGTGTCTCATCGCCTTCTCCACCCGTGACGTCGTGTTGGGCGCCGTCGCCACCGCAACCCCACCGGGTACAGCACGGGCGGTGATGTACGGGCTACGGTTCCGCCTCCTCCATGTATCCCGCGCATCCTGCTACCTCCCGTGCAACCTGCTGCCAACGGTGCTCTGCACCCCACCCTCATTGAAGCACGACGTGAGGTAGCCGCTGCCGATATGGCGACTGACGCAACTGGTGCCAAGGGGACCCTTGCGCGCCAGCAGCTTTGCCTTTATCCAGGTCCGGCCCACTCGCGCCTCATATTCCCTCCAGTGTAGGGTTAGGCAGCCACCGGCGACGGAGAGAAACCGGTTTAGGTTAATGTGATTGTAGTTGACATATTAATTTGACATCAAATGTAATATGTATTACAAGATTACCGTCAAATTTCATTATTAAACTACCCGCATACTACTATACTACTCTGAATCATACTACCATGATAAAAAAATAGTATAATACAATATCGACCGTTAGATCTATCCATATTACTTTTCTATGAAGTTAGTATACGCCTCTATAAAAATCCTATTTTTTGTTGTTTTCTTTTGGAACAAAGATTTGAAAGTCAAAAGCTGACTATAATTTACTGCCACCTATTTAAACCGATTCCTTGTTCATCTAATCTTAAGTAGATATCGCCGGTCGCCATGTCTCCCTATGTGTACGTGACTCAACCGTGTTGCATTTTTTGTCAATGTCAAATGACGCATTTAGCAAGTCATATTTAGAAAGTCGAAAGCTAACTATAATTCACCTCATTTTTTTTCCTGTTTGATAACAACCTTCAGCTATCAGTCTGGAGCTTCTCTTAGCTTAGTTGACAAAAACGGCATTTCCAGGCAGAGTATACCATCAAACAGGGTACTAGTTTCGAAATCATTTTTTATTTCGGAAAGTGGAGAGAGTACATGGACAATGCTGCAAGCAGCCAAGCGCAATCCCAGTCGAACAAGCTGACAAGATGTAATCTAACATAGCACAAGCTATGTACGCCGCTGCAACAGCTACTGATATAGTGCAACACCACTTCAGATCAGAAGTTGGGGCCTGCGGCGAGGATCTCGTCGGTCAGGCTGTTGTCGTCCCCGATCTTGTAGCTTGCGAACACCTCGAAGTTGTTCTTGAACAGCCCGGCCAGCTTCATGAGCGCCTCCTTGTACGCGGCCTTGTCCGTCCACTGCACGCACACATCGTTTTATGGTCAGCGTGTTGTTCTGAAATTTTTTCAGGAACGAATTGCAAGCGATGATAGAGCTTACCGTGTTGATAGGGTCGAGGATTTCGGACGGCACGCCGTTGATCTCGGTGGGGATCTCCAGGCCGAAGACCTCGGTTTTCTTGTAGTTGGCGGTGAGGAGCTC
>VSTD030004744.1:0-10122 GCA_008808055.3 Sporobolus alterniflorus
AGGAAAGAAAGCATACAATAGAATATGCAGCACATTTCTCTTTAAGTAATGCTTGCATTGGTCATTACTTTCCCTTTAGTTTGACCTTATCTAGAACAGAGAAAATGCACAATTCAATTGTTACCTAAATAATTTCCTTGCCTTACTTGCACAAAGTAACTTAAAAGTTTACAAACTTTACCACTTTAGTATCACAGAAATCAATCCTGCAAAAGTACATGCTCCATGAGTTTTTTTAAGAACAAACCAGCTACCGTTTAGTCAACACATTTTACACCATGGCAAGCAAAAGAATTGGAAACTAAAAGCAATATGAGTGGCTTCAAAGGACCCATATAGATCAGTGCACAGAAAAACAGTATAATAAGTTAACATGGTCTCTTCTGCAGGGGGACCTAGCTCAAGTGCACATTCAACCAAGCAATTTCATCAGGTTTCAACCAAGCAAGTGCATCATATCACAATAGGAAATTCTATGACATTAACGAAGAAAGGAAAGAAAGCAGGCAATGGAATGTGCAGCACATTGCTCTTTAAGTAATGCTTGCATTGGTCATTCTTTTCCCTTTAGTTTAACCTTATCTAGAACAGAAAAATGTACATTTCAATTGTTACCTCAATAATTTCCTTGCCTTACCTGCACAAAGTAACTTAAAAGTTTACAAACTTTACCACTTGGATTGTAGATGCAACTGGGTAGATCAGAATCTAGAAATAATAAGCAAGCTTATAGTATTTTATTGTCCATATAAACACAAATCGACAGGCTAATAGTATTTTATTGTCCTCCCCTCACCTGTCTATCGAGGTATATCTGTGAGATCACAGACAGTTCCATTTATGTACAAATGGACATGATACCTGCAACAAAAACAATAACAACAGAACAATCATTCAAGTGAACTTTGTTTCCACATATTTTACATCATTTTCTTCACAGGAGATTTTAGTACAAAACCTCTTAGAAGTACCTTTTAGGTAATGGTCTCATCGTATTCACCTAGGACATACTCTTGAATAACCTTCAATAAAAGAAACACAATTTACATAGCAGCTTTAGATCTCGTGCAAATATAAACCGCATAGACCATAAGAAATCTTATTGGATGGAATGGTGAATCAATAGAATGGAACTCTACACAGTACCTCGGCTCACGTGAAATCCGCCCAAACAGCACACCTGTGAGTCAGCAAAAATTTCACGCTATATCTATAAATTGAACTGTTGCATGCTACATTTTCACTTCTTAGGATGATTAGATGGATTCATCTCATATGGTAGGAGACACCATTTATGGCTTCTACCACAGCACACCCACTGTTCTTTTTATCATGATTGGGGCTGGATTCTTGAGAGTGGTGGTCTCATTGATCGCTTCTTCGAACTTGTAAGCCGTTCGGCCATAGGATGCCTCCTTCCCCACTGAATGTCTGCAAGATGCATATTCTATTATGCCTAGATGGTAGCCTCAATTATATGAACCTGGAGTGAAAAACACTATCATTAAACCAACAACTAATTAACAATACACTTGAAAATTTGGAGAAAATTATACATGGTAATGCAAGGAAGAGGAACAGAGGGGCAAGAAAATAGGTAATCTGTGTTACTTAGAAAAACTTTTTTACCTCAATTATCAAAATAGATGGACTGAACCTCCTGCTATGCTCAAATGGTAGCCTTCAATTACCAAGAGTTATCTAATCTAAACAGTTAAAAAGAATCAACACAGGAATGATGTTAAAATGCAAAGAACGTCGTGGCAGTTTCATGAAGGTGATGCCTAGATCTATAATTGCAGGATTCAATCAACGCAAAATCGGACCGACTGCATAAGCGCATCTCAGAGCGGGAAAAATCACATGGAGAATTTGGTGCCAGGGGTTAAGGGGATGGGTGGAAGAGGATACCTTAGCAGCACGGTGAGGCGATCTCTGCTCTCACCAACGGAGATGTTGAGCATGAGCTTCTGCACCTTAATCTCCCGCATCGGGTTCGACTGCTTCTTCTCCGACGCATGCGGAACAACATATTGGAATGCACTGCGTGAGAAATAGGGAGGAGTTAACTCACAATGATCCTCAGCCATGGTGCTTAGGAGACAATTGAACCATCGTTGGGCCATGACGAATTGGCAGTTTCTAAATCAAGATCAAACCAACCGTGTGGATCCCCCCCCCCCCAAGCCTGCAATCAACCCAAATCTGCACCCCAAATACACAAATCAAGGGAGTAAACCTCACTGAAACATGATTTTATGGTAGAATCACTGACTGGTTAAGTGAATCACAGCTGGAGGTGGAGGGGTTGTAGGAGGATCCGGCGGAGCTGCTCGAGCACACGGTGGTCACCGAGGCTGGCGACGTACACTATACGCGTGGAGGTAGTAGGCGGGCACACTGACATGATGGCTTCAAGCTCCCGTAGCGCCTTGAGATGGGAGGCGACGTAGTGGAGCCCATAGGGTGGCGGCGTAAATGGGAGGCAAGGGGCACGCGATGGGGAGAGAAGGAAGGAGGCAGTGGCCCTGAGGGAGGGGAGGCCAGCTGCGAACATCCGAATCAATGCACTTTACTTGCTGAGAATGGGAGCCAATTAGGCCCAAGTGATGCGAAGTCTGGGAGGCATCAATGGAGTTACTCGGTGCCATGCGCCTAACGTTTCAAGGGCGGGTGATGAACGATGAAGATGAAGGAAGAAATTGATTCCTACGTCTGCATGTTTAGAAAATTGAGAGAGGGATTGTAAGTGGGTTTCCTCTATATAGTTATAGAGCATACTCCACCACAAAGCCATTGATAATATGCAGCAGGGAGTCAGCCCAGGCGTTCGGTTAACTGAAACCATGCAGCATGGAGTCAGACTGGGCGTTCTGTTAACCGAAACCTATTAGTTCGGTTTTTTGGGTTTTTTCAAAATTTAGTTTTCTAATAATAAAAACCGAAGTAAGACACCCAAAAGGAAAACCGACCATCCGGTTAATTGACAATTTTGGTTTGATTTTTGGTTTAAACTGAAATAAACAATACACTATCACAGCACCACCATCATTCAGGCTATCACAGTACACAAATACTACAGACTAAGCACCAGACACCGACCAACACAGCAAAACGATCAGACAAAAAGAAACATCCAGGACTAGGAGTAATATAGATTCAACTAACATCCAGGACCATCACAGAAATTTTAATATTAGGTCACATGTTCAAACGTTCAAACAAACTTAAGGTGGAAGTACTAGCTTGTTAGTCTAATCTAGCACTAGCTTGTTAGTACTATCGAACTCCTGCAATGCTGAAAGTACATTTCAGTGAGTTGGTATTTTTTCGATAAGAGGGTCGCCCCTCCTATTTTATTCAGAAGCAGCGTTTACACTTGTAGCGCTTACAGGAGGAGCATCCCCGCATTCAACAGATTGTTCAAAATGTTCAGATGACCAAGACGTCCTAAGCGACAGTGTAGCTCTCTCATTTTCCCTCTCATCCTCGCCACCTGGATGAGCAACATGCAGCGAGTCTGAACCTCAAAAGCCGAAGATGCTGAATCTGGAACCCATGCCAGCCACGGGGGTCTTGCACTTCTTACTTCCAGTTCCATTGCCCATCCTTCTACTAGCTTCTCGCGTCCTTCTTTCACAGCACCATCCATTGCCTGAGCAACTTGGCACACCTGTAGAGCAGCGCCTCCACCTTGGACCAGACAGCACCCTGAAAACACAGGTTATTCCTTGTTTTTTAAACAGTCCAAATCACAGCAGCGGTTAAAAGATTATAAGATTTAAAATGATTCCCTCTCAACCAAAGTTTCCCTAGAGATTCAAAATCTACAATATTAGGAAGGCCAGAAATTTCAGAGATAACAGTCCATACATTCTGAGCTACACAGCAGCAAAAGAACACATGTGCTACTAACTCATTTTCATTACAAAAAAGATATGATTTATCATCTACTGTTCTCATCTTAGCAAGATTATCTCTTGTGAGAACTTTGTTATTGGCCAGCAGCCAGAGAAACACATGCAGCCTAGAAGGCACTGGAATTTTCCACATGACAGGAGTGAATACTTGCTTAATACCTCTATTGTTGACAATAGTATATAAAGTCTACACAGAATACCTCCCCAAGGATTGGTATTGCCATATAATGGCATCCTCCTCATCAGAAAATTGGATACTTCTAGCAATTTGTAGAATTTCATACCACTGCTCCATGGTGGCAGAGTCAACCGTTCTTCTAAAGGAAAACTTCAAGGTAACCCCATCCCAAGCCTCATTCACTGTTTTACCTTGGTCACTAATGATAGAATAAATATTCCAGTACTGAATAGCTAGAGAGTAGGTGCCAAACCATAGGTCCTCCCAGAACTTCACCCTCTTGCCATTCCCCACTCCATCTAAAACCCAGCTTAGCAACACAGACCACCCCTTTCCAAAAAGGGAGTTGTTTCTAGGGTTGCAGCAGAAAATATTGGGGGTTACCCCACATTTGTGATCAACCACATCTCTCCAAATTTTGCCCTCTGCCTCATAGTATATTTGAACCCAAGAGGCCAACAAGCAGAGATTTAGATCTCTAAGATCTAGAATACCTAGGCCACCAAATTCTTTTTTTTTGCGCTAAAGATTGCCAATTAGATAGGTGGTATTTATGATTATTCTCTTGGTTATTCCAAAAGAAATTACCCATTTGGGAATTGATGGCTTTAACAGCCCATTTAGAAAACTTAATCACAGACATAAGATAGATAAGAATGCTAGCTAGGCAGGCTTTCAGTAATGTCAGTCTAGCCCCAAAGGATAGTTGTTTTTCTTTCCACCCAGCAATTCTCTTGATAATTTTGTCAACTATAGGTTGGATGTCTTCTCTCCTAAGTTTATCATAGTGAAGTGGAACCCCTATGTATTTAAAAGGGAAAACTCCCAATCTGCAACAAAAAATTTGTGCATATGACTGGTTTTCCTCTTCATCTAAGTTTATGGGGACCAGCTCACTTTTATTGAAGTTTATCTTCATCCCAGACAGGTTTTCAAAGCATGTCATTAACCACTTCAAGTGGCTAGCAGACCTATAAACATGCCGTAGGAATAGCAATGTATCATCTGCATATTGCAAACTAATGATACCTTCAGGATAAACAGAATTTAGCAAACCAGTTATGTGCCCCTTGCCAACTGCTTTAGACAGCATTCTAGTAAATACATCAACCACTGGGTTGAATAGGAGAGGGGGACATGGATCTCCCTGTCTAAACCCCTTTCCTGAGTTAAAGTAAGAACTACTTTCCCCATTAAGGCTGACAGAGATGGATCCCCCTCTCACTAAACTCATCACCCACTCTCTCTATTTTTTCCCAAAGCTCCTAGATTCTAGCATTTCCTCAAGTAATTGGCAATCCACTCTATCACAAGCTTTTTCATAGTCAAGTTTCAGGATAATTTCTTTTTGACCCCCTTTCGCAGCCTCATGAATAATTTCTTGGGCTGAGGCCACACTATCTAATATATATCTACCTTTTACAAAAGTAGCCTGATTGGGAACTAAGAGTGAAAAACCAAGTAGTCGGTTTCTTGCTTTGATTGTGATGAGTCATTGACTTGTCGAGGTTTGAATTCGAATCTGAAACATTTCAATTATTTTACTTTATCTTTGTTTCATGTGGAGAATCGTGTTTGCTTGTCCCGTGGTGTGCAGGTGACAGGTGTGGCAGGGCGGGCAGCAATGAGGATCGTGGTAGGAGTAGGAGACCTAGTGTAGAGGACCTGGGATGGTCAAGCACAAGTCGGGTACTCGGTGGCCGGACGATTGATAGGTCGGGTAACGTTGTGTGTGATCTGTATCATGCAAAAGGAGACAAGGAGCACATGTTTCTTGATTTGACATCAAAAGCAAGTTCGACGGTTTATCAGTGGTTTGGCCTAAAAACTGCTGGGTCGGGTTTTTCAGTTGGGTCTCAAAACCAGCAGCTACAGTTTGATGATTTGGGCCTCAAAATCATCACGACGGTTTCTTGGTTTGGACCTCAAAACCAAGCGGGCTACGGTTTGTTGGTGCGCCATAAAACTGATGAGAGGATGAAGATGACATGGGACACGCGTAGAGATCTATGACTTATTTTGCCTGTAAGCAAGTCGGGCTAGGGTTTTTCATTCTGACATTGAAACTGGTGGAGGTGCGGCGCAGATGGTGCACATGACATCAACGTGGAGGTTGCGTCGAGTTGAAACTGAAGATGAACGGGTTGATAAGACGGACTGCATCAGACACTGGTATCCTTATTTTAGTCTTTTGCTTAAACCTATAAATAGGATACTAAAAAGATGTGGCCCCTATCACTTCTTTATTTTTATTTCATATTTCTTATAATTAAAGAGAGTTTATCGTGAACTAAAATTTCGTGTGAATGTTGTTGGAGTTCAATAGAAAATGTGTTTTGATTTGTTTCCGTGTTGATTTTTCTTCGTCGGATCTGGAGGCTCCCGGTACCGGTTTTGATTTCTCGGCCCGATTCCAGCTCGTTTTCTCGAGCCATGTTTGTTTTTGCGCCCAGGTTTCGTCTTCTCCACCGCCGCCCGTGCGGCGCCTTCGAACTAAGCTGCTCTTCTGCTCGTGCTTGTCCGTGGTTGGCCTCTGGTTCTGCGCTGCCGCCGGACTTCGGCAGCAGCTCTCTGCCCGGCGCCGTTCTCCACTCGTGGACTCTTCCGCCTCGGGGTCGGCTGCCTCTGCCTGATCTGTTTTTCTTCGCGCGTGTTCAAGGTCCCGTCAGATCTCCCATGTGGGTGCTTCTTTACGATTCCCGTCGGTCTGCTCGGGTTTTTTTGCTGCTAGTCCGCGTGAGCCTAGGGCGTTGGCATTTTCGTTTTTCCCGCTCGAGTTTTCTGTTCCACGCGTTGCATTTGGCGCTCGCGCTGGTCTTCAGTCTCCGCGTAGGATTCAGCGCCAGGACATCATTCTGGTCGCTCTGGCCGGTCAGGTCTTGTTTTCCACTGATTTTGTTTGGGTCGCGCTGCAGGGTCGCGTAACCAGGTTCCCGCTTATGGCTTCGGTGTTGCTGTTCTCATTCTTTTTCCTTCTCGCACCAGAGCGGAGAGCTCGTCGCCAGGATTTGTTCCCCCGGCTGCTGCTCGATCCAGATTTCGGTTTCTGCGCCGGTCCTGCGTGTCGGAGTCCTGATTTCGCTTGTCGCCACTGCTCGCTCCTTGGTTTCGATCTTCTGCCCGTGTCGGTTTTTGCTTAGGCTCCCCGTGCACCTGTTCGATTTTGCCGACCAAGTCTCTGTTTACCGGGCTTGTTCTTGAATCAATAATCAGAGTTTTTCTAGTTTTTTATATCGAGTTTTCATGGTGGTTTTTTGATCTCGCCTGGAAGGTGTCTGATGAAATACTTATGAGGGGAAAAGTGTTATCGTGAGGATTTGTGCTATGATTCTAGTTCCCTAACCCGATTTCAATGGTCAGTAGCTTTTCTATAGTTATGTGATCTTAGCTGAGTTAGAAGAGAAGTGTGTCAGGTCAGATTTGGGATATAATGATGAGGACATCAATACTTCAGCTACAATCATTCCTTCCGTTGAGATACTTGGTCCTATCATATAATCACGAGCACAATAATTAAATCATCAGATAAACCCATTTTTATATTCCTCCACCTATAATATTGATAGCTGATTACCATCTAATGATTTAATTATTCTTAGAAATTAAGGAGAGGACCATGGAGGACAAACAAAGAATTAAGAAGGTGCTGGAGAGCCAAGGGGACGTGCACGAGAAGGTGGCGAACCAATCCAATTCGGAATTGCCGAGTTCGAGTCCAACTCGGAGTTCAGGATCACCTCGTATTCAAATTGACGTCCAGATTACATACGAACTCCATTTTGGACGTTCTACATATGCACGGAAAGCTAAAGAGATAACCTTTCCAATGGAACTAGTATCATATCCAACTAAAGTCGGAGTCGTCCGCAATCATTAAAATAATACTGATTTTCAGAACTGTTTTTGGTGTTGCGCCACTATTTTGGCCCAATGGGCCGTGTATCTAGTAGGAGTCTATTAGGGATGCGTCCTAGGGTTCACCCATGACCTTAGACCCTTTATATTCGGTAGCCACCATCATTTTACGTGGGTTTTACTTAGATTAACCTGTCAAGAACAGTTTTGCCGACATTTGGTTTATAAGACCCCAACTTTTATGAGCTAATCATTCATCTGCAATTCAAGATTGTTCTTTTCTGTTCTTGCATGTGTTCTCGATTCGCTTGCAGGAACATAGCCTTCTTGGCGAGGCCAATTCATGTGTGCACGGGTTGGTAACCAATGGAGTCGTGGTGTAGTGACTGCACGGGTTCAAACTGACGTTGTTCGGAGTCTTCGTCATCAACGTCGAGATCTCCACCAATCGACTTACCTCGTACCTCTCGGAAGATCGGGACTCATCCTACTATCAAATGGTATTAGATTTTGGGTTCCCCGTGAGGTATACTTGTGTATCTTTTAGTTTGTTTTCTATTTTCATACCGAGATTCACCGAAAAAGCAAAAAAAATCATATCTTTCGCTGTCCTATAACCCTTAGAGCCGCAAATTTCATTTCAGTTACTTTATTGAGTTTGTGCCCATCGTGGTTGAGTCTTGTTGCTAGTTAGATTCGTGTTCTTAGTTTTAGTATTTTGCTCCGTGCTTTATTCGTGCCGCTTACCGATTCCACCTTCTCAAATAATAAACCAATCCACCACATTAATCGGTTTGCCTTCGCTAGCCGCCTTGCGTGAACTCTCGCTTCGCCAACCCTAGATTCATTGTGAAACCCTATTTGAGCATTTCCATCCATTGAATCAATCTTTGCCATCACAAACAGCAAGTTTTTGCCTTACCCGATTTCGATTCCGAGTCATATTTCGCCTTCCAGAACCGTAACCCGGACGTGATTTGGTAAAATGGTCATAACTTTTACATACAAACTCGGATTGAGATACTTTTTTTAAAAAAGTCGAGTTTGGCCATGAGAAGAGGCCCAAATTCGACTTCTAAGGCACCTAACTTGGAGCCGGTTGGTGCTTTAAATTTCATGTTGAAAATTGTGAAATTTCTATAGGTCACATATTTTGTCCAATTGAGTTGAAAATTGGTGTGCTTCCTATTTAAGTGATACATAATCAAAAAATAAGAGCAAAAGGTGCAAAATTTGGATTTTTACTAGTGGTCTGACCCCGTGGTGAGCTCCGTTGAGCTTTCGTTCTGATCGTGTTGTGTTGTTTCTTTATTTGTCATCTGTTGTGTCTTCATTGTTTACATCCTTTTGTGTATCTTGTACTAGGCTTTGAGCACTTGTTAGACTAGCAACAGTTCTAGCTTTGAACATTCATTCAACTCAGTTTTACTATTTTGAAATTTGCTTACATTAGCCACCATATTTTACCTTCTAAGCTACACCTTCTCTTGAGCAGCGCAGGTTTACCTTGCAGTCACCTCACGCTCTCCTGGTTACCTTTATGACCACCGGTTGCCACTTGCAGCATAAGTAGAACACTCGTAAGAGCGGGGTAAGACGCTTGAGAGAGTGTGTGATACCACCAACCTTTGGTTCCTCCTTGCTAACGCTAGCCATCTACTGCTACGTTTTTTCTATTCCACTAACCATGCCTCCAAGGTAACAACCACTGCAGCAGGACCTAGAGGAAGAGGATGACGCCTTGGTTACTGGCAAGTAGTTCAAAGAGATTATGCACATGATGGAGTCATTGATCGCGTCCATGAATGAGACGTTCGACAATACTACTACGTCCATGAACGAGATGTTCCACAAGTCCCAAGAATCCACTGAAACAACACTTGAGCAGATGCAACGTTGTATTGCGACTATGGCTGACCGAGTCTAGACCTTGGAGACTCGACTACCAATTGAGACAACTGACCCAAATGATACTGCAGCTGACACACATATTGATGGTGATCCATTCGCTGAAGATTCAGGGGTTGACAATGATGAGCACTCTGAGCTTCCTGATCCTCCTCCACGCCAACGTCGACCTTTCAACCGACAAGGTATGGGAGGTAATCAAAATCACCACAACCAACACTATGTTCATAATGATGATCCTTTTGCTAAAGTTAAATTTTC
>VSTD030004745.1:0-10121 GCA_008808055.3 Sporobolus alterniflorus
CCATCAATACCACCAAAATAAAGGTAAAATTTTAGTGATTTACAGAAAGAAATATTGTATTCAATATAGTTATGGTAATAGTGATACCTACTATTAACATCAATCAGTATACTAATCCAAGTCTTCAACAAGAAGGCAAGAAAATACAATGCCACGGCTATTTTGCCAAATTTCTGATATGTATGAGCTAATACCTGACCAACAACAAAATGTAAGCTTTGACACAGATTCTCTTATGTACATGGAGATCTACATCTACTCATGGGAGATCTGGTTTACGGCCGTAAAAAAATTCCAGATTAAGAGCGTATAATTGAATCTAAATGGTTCGGTTAAATGTGTAGCAACATTTAGGGATATGAGACTCAATTGTCTGCCTATTCTGTAACCATTCACTAAACAAATTACTACTAGTAACAATTCTTTACTTTATATTTTCACCCAAAAAATATGAAAAAGTAACATATTCCTCCACTAGTATCTCTCTCAAGCCTCAAGCAGCCAGCCTGTCCTGTGACGCTGATCTTGCTGAGTATTTTGATCCTACAAATCTACTGTTCACCTATCAGTGTAGCAGCATAGAGTTATTCAGAAATGAGATTTTGCTACCCAACCAAACAGTGGCACACACATCAGTACAGATGTACAATGTGTTATGCTGTCTCCAAATAATCAAAAAGAGAGAGAGGAAAGGAGCAACTAAAAACTACTAAAGGGAACAATGGCCATTACGGGCAGTAGTTGAGATAATTAAGGTGGAACACAAAAAACAATATGACAGGAGATTGCATGAAGATGAATTAAAAACAGCAATAATGATGTGGTGCATTTCTTAAGAACAATATTAACGATGTATAAAAGGAAGTGAATCATCTACCACTACTACAATAACAAAGTTGGATTTCCCCTTTGCACACCGTTTACTTAAAGTCCAGTAAAAGAATTAACTCATAGCCTTAAATCATATTAAAAATGAGCAGACATCTTGGAGAAAAAGTATTTGCCATTGAATAAAAGACACTGAAAACATCTTTTCATGCTCTTCTGCTTTCTATCTCTTGTTTGTCCGTGCTGCGGTGTGATCTCCTGTGCATATTTGATCAGTACTGTGTTTCTCTTCACCTTAGTGGGCATTTCTTGGTTGATTTCTCAGGTGGTATGGTTTCCATTGCTGCCTAACATGTCTGTAGACTAATTGAGACTTTATAAGCTTCTTGAAAAAACTTAAACTAGAAAAAAAAACTGTCCAAAAGTTTGTTTTGTGCAGTGCAAATTTGTATTTTAGTAGTAATGACTATGTGGTTGTGGATTAGTTTGGTAGTTTTGAAAAGTAGTAATAAAATAGTGCATCTTGTTGATTTTACAAATAAAAGGAACTCAATTGTTGAAAAATGCTGACAATGAGCTGCTCATGGACCCAGTTTGAAACAGAGGATCCACAAGTCCAGGTGGAAGTAGTCGCCAACATCTTATTGAATATTGATTTATTAACAGAAACTTCAAGGAAGAAAGGCTGTGTATCCAAAGCTAGGCATGGATAGGGCAAATAACTTTCAAAGAGGAATGCAGGGCAAAGGCTAAAGGCTAGAATTGGATGGCAAAAGCCAGCATTCAAGTGAAAAGATATGAAAAGGGAATGGCTGCATTGCCTAATGGTTTCTAGCACAAGAACATAGTGATAGACATGGCTATTGCATCCTTGGCTACAGTTTCACGATTTAAATTATATAAGACGAAAAAACAAAATGTTAGCTCGCATGCCTTCTGCACCGGATGAGTCCTTTTTATTGCCCACTATTGGCTCCTGAGAAGAACAATAGATTCATTAGCAATAGTTAAAAGGATTGATCAGAAGCGCCACAACAACTAGATCTAGATCAAATAGACCTGAGCACGTGCTTGCTGTGTTGTGCCTCTGCCTGATGTTCCAGGATCAGCCTAGATTGCCAAGAAAAGTTTGCATTAGTTCATGGTCACAAGAAGCTCTGAAAACAGGAAACGAAACACTAACCATATCTGTTCCGGTTTCTTTGCAGCAGCATCATGATCCTATATCAATTTTACTTATAATAGTGTTCTCACTGTAACCGTCCAAGTCACTTTTCTATTTATATACATGTGCTATTCCATCTTACTTTCTCTCAACCACAGTCCTCAAACTCAAGTAACAACAAAAAATCATGCCAGACTGTAGCTCGATACAGATATGATCATATGACAATAATTGTTGAGGTCTATACTGAAATTTTGTAACTGGTATTTGTCCACTCAGCTCAAGAGGCTACTAATAGCCTACTTCTTAAAATGACATTAAAAGCACAATCGCATGGACGGCTATCACTTACTTATATTAAGACTAATATTAGCATCTTCTACCTTGAGAGGCTGGACAATACCGACTGAGCTAGAAAGCTAGGAACTGTTCAAATCATTTTAACTAAGTACGAATTGTCAAAAAAATCCATACACTGCTAGACCTATATGCATTAATTCTAGAGGGGGTTGTCTTTGTTATAGAGAGCAAATGAGCAACCACTTTTGAAAAAAATGGTAACGATGGGGTGTTCAGTGAGCTGTTCACGGAACAACCAAGAATTCACTTATTTTACTTGCTTCACTGGAATACTTCATTCCACAAAATGAGGGATCCTTTGGAACGCATGGAATTCACAGGAATTGTACAGAAATTTCACAGGGAAAACACAGGGTTCAGGAAAATTTTCCACAATCCAAAGGAAACCTTATATGTCCATCTTTCTCATCCTACGTCCTCAGACTACATGGACGTATACTAGAACTAGTAACATTTTGGATCAGAAAACGAGTTTGGCATATGCACGGCTGCTCTGCTCATAACGCCATTCAGTCGCTATTGCTAATGGCGCCGCCCCTGAACCCCCAATCTAGAGCCCACCAGCAAAACTGCAAAAGCCCAGTCGACGGAAGGCGAAACTAAACAGCGCTCCCAAATGGTCACTTCAAAAGTACCCGGAACAACTGCTAGGCACTTAAGCCTTAGATGCAAATGTATAAGCGAGCTCCATGGACCATTGGATATGGATCCAAAAGATATATCAAGAAGGTTTTTACAAAATTTTGCAAGACAGTGGTGGGAGGTTTAAATGCAAATTTTCATCTACCGTTAGAGCCATATCTAAAGATCTAAGAGACATGATTGCACACTTACATGAAACGCTTGCTTGCAGCTAAGCATCCTTGGCCCGCGAAACCCAGTACAGCGCCCCAGGCACAGTGATGTAGGAAAAGGTAGAGGGTAGGAACCGGAGGAGGAGGTGAATTACGAGGTAGTCGCGGGAGCGGACGACGGGGTAGAGATCGAGCGTGCGCCGGAACTCCTGTTCGTCCATGGCGGGCCGTTCGTGAGGTTCCCGCCGCAGGACCTCGACGGCGATGGCCCCCGAGAACCTCGCCGATGTGGATGCGAACCCGCGGAACTTGGCCGGAGTGGAGAGGAGGGAAGTCCACGCTTTGTACTGGGCCGCACGAGTTGTCGATCCAATTGCCCATCGCTCACTCGGCCCAGTATAAGACTGAGGCCTCCTACGTCCAAAAATAATCTCTGTATTCATTTACTATTTAACTGTCCATTCACGATGTTGGACTGTACTACATGGTCTGGTTTGCTTACAATAATGCAACTGCACAGGGTTACACTATCGTGCAAACGAACCGGTCGCGCGACTCCTGCTTCCACCTCACGATTCTGCCAACTATAGGCCCCGGATGCCTGCTGCTCCGGTGGCACCTTCGCCCACCGCCCCATACCTTATCTATCTCCGGTCCCAGCCACCTCCTCCTATGAGCCTCCAAACCCTAATTCGTTGTCGCCACTGCTCAATGATGCCACTGCCATTGCACTCCGCCACCGCTCTCCTCTCCGGTGGCTCTGCCCCAAATCCAACTCTCGACAAGGGAGGAGTCCCGCCCCATACCTTATCTATCTCCGATCCCAGCCATCTCCTCCTATGAGCCTCCAAACCCTAATTCGTTGTCGCCACTGCCCAGTGATGCCCCTGCCATTGCACTCCGCCACCGCCCTCCTCTCCGGTGGCTCTGCCTCAAATCCAACTATCGACAAGGGAGGAGTCCGAAGGAGAGGGAGTCAGCACGATCAGTTGCTAGCATGATCAATCACGCGGTAGACTTTCTGAACTATATGGTCTCATCTAAACATTATATTGGTTGTACATCTACAAAGGACACACAATATCACATTGTAAAATACCGGGGTTTGGGAATATCCCAAGTCGCCATCATTTCCCTGTTCAGTATACTGGACTTACTTGTCACCAAGTACGTCACGAACAAACAGGACGCAGACGATACGAATACTCAGAAGATGGGCCGGAGAGCCTTGGAGGAACTCGATTGATTCATTGGATGCTTTACCATTTACCAGCACCGCAGTCATACAACAATGGCTCGGCTTTGTATTCAAGCTGAAACCGATCTGCCCATGACGACGACTCCTCTGGAAAGCAAGCAAGGGGTGCCCTGCTTCACGTCTGCTCCTGCCAACACCTGACCCACCACATGGTTTCCCCTGCCGGAGCCCTGCCCTGTCGCTCGTCTTGCCTTACCAATTTCGACCCAAGAGCTTGGTAGAGCTGTCTGCGCTGCTGCTACAGTAGCCTTCAGGTTTCAGCTACTCCCATCCCATTTCCCTCTCACCTTGAACCGGCAGGAGAACGAGCCTTCTGCTTTGCCCACTTCCACCCTGTTGCGAGACACTGAAATTATTTCCTGCACCACGGGACACATGTATCTATTCTTATTTTAAGAGAGCTTTTAATTAGCCCACATGTTGCATTCATCTCGCATTGCGAATTCTCCAGCCTACCTGAGAACGCAAATATTTGAGTCCGATTTAACCACGTGATCTTAACTATAGACTTTCATCTTCTTCTTGGATCACTGATGCAACAGCTGTTATTACTCTCTAGCCGAAGAAATGGTGGATGAATGTCCCCCCAACAAAAAACAGCTCAAGAAACGATAGAAGCATTGTTTAGCTGTTGCCTGCCGTGCATGTACGCATGTTCCCGTTACGAGAGAAACCATTTTGCACACGTCACCCGAACACGCAACACCTGTGGATCAACTAAAACGGTTCAGTGAACGGAGCCACTCTGCACGAAACTCACAGTCGGGTTATGCTGCGTTCACTTGCCCAGCTGCGTCCCATAAAAATGGATGAGCGATCGTGCCGGCCCCGGGAACATCGTCGTCATCAGTCGCTCTAGCTCCGGTCGGGAAAGGAAACCACCATCCCATGGCGTTCTTGCTCCTCCAGGTGGACGACGTACGATGGGCGCGACGACGGAGTCTCGAGTTCTCGTGGCGTGTCTCCTCGTCGTCGCCGCCTGCGCGGTCGTCCTCGGCGACGGCGGCGGCTGCTTCACCAGGCTCTTCAGCTTCGGCGACTCCGTCACCGACAACGGCAACTGGATGCGGTACGCGCGGTCGCCGGGCGCCGTCGCGAGGCTGCCGTACGGGGAGACCTTCTTCGGCCGCCCAAACGGGCGCTTCTGCGACGGCAGGATCATCATCGACCACATCGGTATAATCGGCGCCGTGGTGCTCGTCACACTTGGCTGGCGAGGTCGTAGTAGTAGTAATAACTAACGTAGATAATTAACATGCGTGTTGTGCCCTCCTGTGTGTGTTGCGCAGCTGACGCGCTGAGGATACCGTATCTGACGCCGTACCTCGCCGGCAACACGAGCGAGGATTACGCGCACGGCGCTCGGCCACGACTACTTCAGGAAGAAGAAGCTCGACGTCCGGTTCACGCCCTACTCCCTGGGGTGGCAGACGAGCTGGCTCAAGGAAGTGCTTGGCATGCTTTCTTCAGAGCAAGGTGGCAACTTAACGCCGTGGGATTGTTCGCATCTAGCGGCACAGATTCGAAGAAATCTCGATCGACTCGTGCAACAACAACTTCATTCAATTCCGTCCTCTTCTTTCATCTCCAGCAGGAGGGCCGGCCGCAGGATCATCGAGTGAAGTCATGGCGAGCTCGCTGTTCCTCGTCGGGGAGATCGGCGGGAACGACTACAACCAGGCCCTGTTCCAGGGCAGGCCCGTCGACGAGGTCCGGACCTACGTCCCCGACGTCGTCGCCGGCATCAGCGCTTCTCTTGCCGTACGTGTACCCAAATGACCGAACGCCAAGTAGTTTCGCACCCCGTTAAGATTAAATAAGTGGACCGGTCCACACGTGCGCCGTACGTGTGTGTAGGAACTGATCGAGCTCGGCGCCGGGACCGTGGTGGTGCCCGGGAACTTCCCGACGGGGTGCAACCCGGGGTACCTGGCCAGGTTCCAGACCAACGACACGGCGCAGTACGACGCCATGGGCTGCCTCAAGTGGGCCAACGCCCTCGCCGAGCTCCACAACCGCGCGCTCAAGGCGGAGCTGGCCGAGCTCGGCCTGCGGCATCCCGGCGTCACCGTCGTCTACGCGGACTACTACGCCGCCGCCATGGACCTCATCGCCGATCCTGGCAAGCACGGTACGACGTTCACTTTTGGACTCATCGTGGAGCCTTGAAGAAGAACTCATGACAGGTCAAAAACGAATATGTCAACGTTTCTGGGTCTGATCGACACACGTACGTACAGGGTTCGGCGGCGAGCCGCTGGTGTCGTGCTGCGGCGGCGGCGGGCCGTATAACGCCAACCTGACGGCGCACTGCGGCATGAAGACGTCGACGTCGTGCCGGGACCCGTACACGGCGGTGTCGTGGGACGGGTTCCACTTCACGGACCACGCTTACAAGATCATCGCCGACGGCGTGCTGCGAGGGCCGTACGCCGCGCCGCCCATACTGACGACATGCATGCGGCGGGTGTTCGGTTGATTTGGCGCTGAACGTTTTTATTCAGCAAGAAGCATCCAGTGTAGAGACATAACAGTAGTGCAAGAACAACTAATAATTGTGTAACAGTAGTGCAAGAACAACTAATAATTATGCAAACTTAATACGATTGATTTGCCTCGATGACTATATATGAAACGGCCGCCCTAATGCACAACAGGTAGCGCACGACCGGGTGTCTTCTTCTCCACCGAGCAAGCGCGCGATGTCGTCCAGCTCCACCCTCCTCCTCCTCTCTCCTCCACCACCCTCCGGCCCCACCCACACCCACTGCCCACGGCCAAGGCGGCACCACCGCCACCTCACCCCCAACACACCGTTGGTCCCTCGTCACCCCCCAAAGCTTCTATAGGAAGAGGACTCACCGGAGCTCATCGCCACCACCGGCCCCTCAACAACCTCGAAACCCTAACCTCGGGACGCCACCGCCACCGTTGACGCTAATCTACCGCCCGTCACGGCGGTGGCAGGGGCGCCACTGCCATCACAACCTCGGCTCTGCCACCATTGTCCCCCCCCCCCTTAGACTCGTCCCCGCCGTGATCTCCTCAGACTCGAACATGACAAAGACTCGGACACGGCACAGAGAGGAAGAAGAACACCTTCCTGGGGCGGGCCGGCATGCCGGGTCAAGTGGTTGGATCACGACGCGACCGGTCGTCCGGTAGATTTATCGTATATGAAATGTCCCGACCTGTTGGTATTATGCTTTCAGCTTGCGTTGCAAGCTCTTCAGTATATACTCCTTCATTCCTGAATTAATTGATGTCGTCGGTCAGATCAGGTAAAAAAAATGGAGGAGTATGTGAGTATGATGTCGTCAGTCAGGTCAGGTAAAAAAAATGGAGGAGTATGTAGGGGGTTCTGATTTCAGCACCCCCGCCAGTGAGATGCATGTCAACACTGGCCCGGACATGATATGTCCAGTCTCGTGGGCTGGACTGGATTGTGTAGAACGGGCCGTGTCGTGCGATCGTGGTGGTGGCAACTTTCGGCAACTCGGGGTAGCACGCTCCTAGCTAGCGAGATCTCTCCTCTCCATCGCCGCGAGCCCGCGACGATCGGATCCGCGCAAACAGCCTCCGTCTCGTCGCCTGCTACGACTGCGCAGTCCCTGCCGGCAGAGAGAAGGTGAGCTCCGTTGCCTCCCGGATCCGAGGCTAGGTCGCGCGGGTCGGATCCGACCGGTGTTCGTGTCCGGGGCCATTTCTGATCTGCCTGCTCCGGCGTTGCAGGAAGAAGGACGACGCGCGCCGGCTCCGCGGCACGCCGGTCTCCGCCCGGCCTACCATCACCGGCGCGAGGATGCCGCCTCTCACGCCCCCCAAGTCCGGCGACGCCCTCTTCGCCAGCGTCGACCGCGTCGTAAGCTCCCGAACCGTCGCGCGCGCTGAATCTGGCGCTGGCCTGATTGTTTCCTTTCTTCTGCTTCGTTAAATCGCAGAATGCGGAGCTGTTCACGCTCACCTACGGCGCCATGGTCCGGCAGCTGCTTACGGATCTGGAGGAGGTCGAGGAGGTAAACAAGCAGCTCGATCAGATGTATGTGCTCTTATACCTTTCTAGAATTGTGTGTCAGTTCCTCAAAATTTTGCCGGATGATGGAGCCAACATAGTAGCGATTGTTAAGGAGTAAAATCCATGTTCGTTATGGTTATTTTATTCATTAACCATTTTTCTATATCAGCACTAATAATGATTCCATGCTTGTACGCCTATGGTAGATAGGAACTGAATCTTGAGTAGAGCAGCACACTGAGTGTGTGTAGTTTCTTAAAACCTTTTTCCTTTCCAGGGGTTACAACATCGGAACACGTTTGGTTGATGAGTTCTTAGCAAAGTCAAATGTATCAAGCTGTGTTGACTTCAAGGAGACTGCTGATGTCATCGCAAAGGTCTCTACTTTTCTTGTTCTTGTTTTGTAACTTCTCAGAAATAGTATATATATATTTTTCACAGCAATAAGTAGCTGCTGAGCCTTCTATCCTTATTCCCATATGATAAAGGGTTTATACCCCATTGTCATTAATAATAGAACAATTCTATAGGTCCGACTCTTCTGTGCAACTCACGTACTAGTGCTAAAATCATGTGGTTCAAAAAGGCAGAAAGTAGACTCATATATTCTTGGTTCCTGATCAGATCTGGTTAAAATGAATCGGACAAGGGGGCCATATGTGATATGTGAAACTATTCTGCTAATAAAAGAAATGTTCAAGTGTTTAAACTTTTTTTTTGCAAAATCAATCACATCAGAAAACGATAAAAGATGCAGTGGCACACCACATACGAATACCTCCCAGTTTATTTGTGTGTATTTATACTTTAATAACTAGTTTTCTGTTGTGTAGCTAAGTAGCTAACACTGTAAAACAAATGAGTTTTTTTAACTAAATGTGATGGTTGTTCATCATGTCGCTGTCTTTTACCACTAGTCTCACTTCTGTTAAATTATATAGTGCCTACGTGCATTTTAGCAATCTTTGCGTACACAGCAGTGACTTGACATATGCTATATTTCCTATCCAGATTGTATGTGCTACACTATTTTTACCTTATGTTCTGACATCCTCTTTTCTTTTCCAAAACAGCTTGGATTTAAGATGTTCTTGGGCGTGACTGCGACAGTAACCAATTGGGATGCTGAGTGTACCAGTTGCAGTTTTGTATTGGAGGACAATCCTCTTGTAGATTTTGTTGAGCTCCCAGACACTTGCCAAGGCCTTCAGTATTGCAATGTATTAAGTGGAGTTATTAGGGGAGCACTGGAAATGGTTAGTTTTGTCCCATCAGAGTTATATCTTTTACTCTTCATGTGAGTCATACTTTTGAATACTGTTCCAAATTGGTTCTTAAACGTATGCAGTCAACTTCATTGAACTATAACCATAAATATGTGTCAAATTATTTAGATTTGACCCCCTGTAAATGATACCGATGTGTTTCTCTTTGAAAGCCCTCCGCCCTGATTTTTTTTCTAGATGATGGTACCTCCAGCATCCAGCTCCTCTAATATGGAGTATTTGTGTAGCACAGTTTAACTGCATTATGTTCTTATCGAATTGCCTCTATCAGTCTATTCATGATGCTTTTAGACTGCATTTCGTAGCAGCGATGCTATCAGTTAATCTGGTTTTATTAAACTTTGTTCTAGGTGTCTATGAAGACAGAGGTCACATGGGTCCGTGACATGCTTCGTGGGGATGATGCCTATGAGAT
>VSTD030004746.1:0-10121 GCA_008808055.3 Sporobolus alterniflorus
TGTAAGTGCATTGTATAGATCTGAATTGTTGATAAATAGAAGCTGATTGTTACCATCTCCATTGCACTGTAGATTCAATAGCAATTGGGGTTTCTCTGATTCAAATGTAGTTTGAATTTTAACGGCTCACTCCATGAACTTGGGCTCAGTTTCTTTTTATGTAATATATACATTTATATAGTTATGTGCAAGGATCAAAGCCATTTGAAGCGGTGAGCACAAAAGAGAAGGAAAGGGTGTTGACCGTTCTCTCTCCTGGCGATTCTGGTGAGCGGGGTGCCTTTGTGGAGGGAGCATGGCGCTCGCCTCCACACATGGAGGCGTGTGGCCGTGGATCGGGTGGCATGATGAGGAATGCTCACCCGCACCCGTTGTGGTCGTGGATCCACGTGGAAGAGCCGGACTCGTGTAGACAGGGGTTGAACTAGGTGGTTTGTTTGCTTGTGGCGACAAGGCAACCAGGGACTGGCAGGAGGGGCCCGGTCATGGCGAGGGGTGCTTGGGGATTTCGTGTGCTGGTGGCAGGTCATGCAAGGATCAGAGGCCTAACAAATCTTTGTTGGGCTCATATCTTTGTTCCCTAGAGTTTTGCTCCATATCCCCCTCTTCGCTTGAGATCGGTCTAGTGGAAGTGGCTTGCGGATTTCCATGGGCGGCGCCTGATTGCTGGAAGGGTACGTCCTCCGGAGATCGTCGGTCTTTCACACAAGTGCTGAAGCAGAGGCAAACCCCGGTGGTCATGGTGCCGCCTCGTTGTCCCCGGGGATGGGGGAGACAAGGTTTCGACACGAGGAGATCTGGAAGAGGCGCTGGGCGGATGGGGCGACAGAGTATGTCGTGGTATCGCAAAGAGTGGCAACAATGTCAAGATCACCCTCCGTGTCAGGAAGGAGGTGAGGGTTCCTCAAGGGGCGGTGAGCCCTCTCTCAATGTGAATAGGCAGGTGCAGAATATGGATCTTTAGGGGGGGAGGGGTTCTAATCTACGGGATGGAGTTCTTGGGGATCTGGATCTGAAGAGAGATGAGGTGGTTCCAGGTGATGGAAATCAGTCAGATCAGAGGCTTATGAATCATGGACTGGGGGTGATAAAGGCAAGCAACAAATTGGTGTGCGATGTGAGGAAGTGGCTACTTCATCCAAAGTCCATGAGGTTGCATCTGTGGGGGAGCAGTCTAAGATTGAGAGTGTCAAGATTCATGAAAAAGGAGGCAAGGTCAAGTAATATATCTCATCTACTGGTGGAAAAGAGAAGATCAGTGATTCTAGGGATATAATAGGGGATAGGCTTCCTAATCTGCTCGTGTGCCATAGATGCAAAGGTGTGGGTCACTTTGCAAGGGATTGTACCATGCCATGGATGGGAGATAGAGCTGGTAGACAGCATCTGGATCAGGTGGGTAGTGGTGTGAAAAATCTGAGTGAACTGATTGCCCCTTTGTGTGCTACTCAGGCTGCTAGCCAGGCATTTTTCTGCATTCCCGCAAGACCTTCAATGTCTAATGCTAGAGATAGAAGTACCACGGTTGTTGTGACTATGATTAAAGGGTCAGTGTGTCCAATACAAATTGAAGATGAGTTTAACAGGATTCTGTCAGGGGCTTGGAGGTGGGCAGTAAGAAGAATTGCCGATAATTAGTTCTCTGTGAGGTTTCCTAGTGCTCAATTGATTAGGGATTGGGAAAGGTTCAATCCGATCAAAATGAGAACAACAAAGGCTAAGCTGCAAATTGATGCATGGAATGGTTTAGCAGGGGTCAAGGCTGAACTCCAATAAGGCTGGTTTAGGATAAGAGGAATTCCCTATGATATGAAGAGTGAGGAAACTGCAGAATATGCAGGTTCTTTGGTGGGGGCTACATTGGAAGTGGATAAGGCATCCTTGAGAAGGAATGACTATGCTAGAGTGAAACTAGCAGTTAGGAACCTGGGTAAAGTTCCTGATACTGTTGAGGGGGCAATTGTGCCATATCTGTATGACTTTCAGTATGAAAGAGAAGTGGAGGTGGATCAAGCTACTAATGAGGATTCTGCTATGGTTCATGTGGATCAGGGGATCCTAGTCATGCTGCTAAGAAACCAAAAACAGATGATCAGATCCCTGTTCAGCAACATAATCAGTCTCAAAATATTAATGTCATGAGTGGCAAGTCTGATCTGCAACAGATGAAGACTTTGATGAAAAGTATTCCTAGTCCAAGTGAGAGTCCCAGATCCGCTACTCCAAAGATGGGGGGAGGTTTGGATATATCTAAGCAAGGCAATATGAGTGGTGAATGTTCAAAATCTCAATGCAAGTCAAGTCAAGTGGAGAGCAGGGGGGTAAGCTTCACTAACTTAGCAGAAGAGAGAGTTCAGGGGTCGTCTAGAAATAATATCACATATTCTGAAGAAGATGGGGATCTTTTGTCTGAGGGTGCTCGGGGAAGCAGATCTGATGATCCAGTGAGTATGGGAAAAGTGAATTCTGACATGAGAGTGATCTCTGACAAAGGAAAACCTATGCAACCAAGTCAAAAGCAGGTGGTGATCTGTGAGGAGAAGGAGAAAGCAATGATTCCATATAAAGAAGGTGCAAACAAGGTGGGGGAATAAAAAAGTGGGGCATCAATCAATGAACAACAAAGGATCCCACAGACAAGGCAAAGCTCTAGAGTGCAGAACCAAGTGATGAAGAAGTACAACATGGTGCCTCAAGGGGAGAACAAAAAAAGAGCTTTGGAAGGTAACCATCTTAACAACAAAAACTCATTTGCTGTTCTAAATAATTCATACATTTGTTCTTTGGATGAATGTATGGGTATTGAGATATTACCTGATCAGTTTGATGTGGTGGACATTATGAAGGACCTAGAAATAGCTAGGCATGCTTTGGATAGGTCCAAGAAATTAGAACATAAAAATCCTAATGACTTTGTTCAAGAAGAAGAGTTTAGATTGGTTGATGAAATTCCTTTGTTGGGATGGAAGGAAAAGGGATCTAAAACAGATTCCTTCACCCTAGTGCAATCAAAAAAGAAGAAGAATAAACAGGCCTTACTGGAAAATCCAAGTAAGGGTGTATGTATAAGGAGTATGAGGTCTACTCCTTCTGTATACAGAGACAAAGGGAATCAGGGAAATCTTGGTGTCCCAAAGAGGACTTAAATTAAAAAAGTTTCCCTATGAAACGCCTCTTCTGAAATGTTAGAGGGGTTAGGAAGAAAGGGTTGGCTGTCTTTGTGAGATCCCTGATTGAAGAAATGAAATTTGATTTTATGTGTTTTCAAAAGACTATTCTATAAGACTTCTCTGACAAATGTTTAAAAATGATTGATCCTAACCATGTATATATGTGGAACTGGATCCCTGCTAGAGGCAGAGCAGGTGGTGTCCTTACTAGAATCAAAGGGGACAATTTTGATGTGGGGGAGAGAGTCCAGGGGGAATTCATCTTGTAACACACAATATGGGATAAGAAAAAAGAAGTAAAGTGAAATTTGTTGAATGTTTATGGGGGCGGGAGCCCTCAAGAGGAGAATAAGGCAGCATTTCTTGCTGAACTGGCTTCCTATTGTGCAAAATCAAAGGTTCCCTATTTGGCTGGTGGAGATTTTAATATTATGAGATTCTCATGGGAGAAGAATAAAATATTTCATCCTAATAAGTTTAGTGCAACTTTCAACTCAATTATCCATGTATATGAGTTGAGAGATTTGCATATATCAGGTGGCATTTTTACTTGGTCTAATAATCAGTTGAACCTTACATTGGAGAAATTGGATAGGATCCTTATATCTAAAGAATGAGCATCTCTTTTCTACTGATCATGTTTACAAGTTGCCTAGAGAGTTGTCAGATCATAATCCATTAATTATATCCACTGCGCTGGGATCAAGTAAAAAGTCACATGTGTTTAGATTTGAACTATCTTGGCTTAAGGATCCTAAAGTGTTGAGCAAAGTTGAGGAAATATAGTCTGCACCAACTAGAGATCAGAATGCACTAGATAGAGTGCATTTTAAATTGAAGAAGGTGAGACAATTCCTGAAGGGTTGGGGTTACAACCATGCTGGCCAATTGAAAAAAAGGAAGAAAGAAATAGAAGAGAGGTTAAGGAACCTGGAGGAGGAAGAAGAATTGGACTCTCTATCTAGTGATCTAATCAGGTTGAGAAATTCCCTAAGGATTGAGCTGATGCAAATGTTGGATGAGGAGGAAGTGCATTGGTTCAGGAGGTGCAATGAAACATGGTTTCTAAAAGGGGATAACAGTACAAAGTTTTTCCACAGGACAACTAATGGAAGGAAACGAAAACAAATGATTTTCTCACTACAAGATGAGGGCATTACCATCACTAGGACTGAAAATCTCCTGAAGCATGCCACTGATTATTATAGAAAGCTTTTTGGCCCAGCTGATGGGAATGCTTTTGAACTGAGTAATGATTTATGGCCCGAGGAGGAAACAGTGAGAAGAGAGTTAAATGAGGAGCTAGTCAAGCCTTTTAGTGAAGAAGAAGTGGATGCTGCTTTACTTCAGATGGAAAGGAATAAAGCAGTAGGCCCTGATGGGATCCCTATAGAATTTTATCAAACCTTTTAGAAGGTCATTAAATATGATATTTTGGAGTTATTTACTCAGTTCCATAACAAAACTTTGGATATAAAAAGATTGAACTATGGTATTATAACCTTACTACCCAAATCAAAAGAGGCAATAAGGATGCAACAATTGAGGTCAATCTGTTTGCTGAATTGCATTTATAAATGGTTCATAAAAGTCTTGACGATCAGATTGGAACTAGTTGCTGTGAGGATTATCCATAGAACTCAAGCTGCATTTATTGGTGGAAGAAATATAATGAATAATATTCTAGCCTTGCATGAAATCCTTTTTGACACTAAGAGAAGAGGGCAAACAAGAATAATATTGAAACTTGACTTTTAAAAGGCATATGACAAGGTGAATTGGGGTTTCTTGATGAGATGCCTGAGATGTAGAGGGTTTGATGAAACTTGGTGTGTCTGGATTGAGAATGTTCTATGCAATGGAATTGTGGCAGTTAAACTTAATGATGAAATAGGCCCATATTTTTAGAGTTTCAAGGGTGTTAGGCAGGGGATCCCCTTTCCCCCTTGCTATTTAATTTTGTGGCAGATTATTTGACAAGAATGATTATTAGGGCTCAGCAGAATAACCTAGTAACATGATTGATGGACAATTTGTTTCCTAATGGTATAACAGTTTTACAATATGCAGATGACACGATTGTGTGTTTGAAGGATGATTTGAACCAGGCTAGAAATCTAAAATTATTGCTATCTATGTTTGAGCAAATGTCAGGGTTGAAAATAAATTTCAACAAGTGTGAAGTGTTGACAATAAGAGGAGATAATAACATTGCTATCGTGTATTCTGACATTTTCACATGCCAAACTGCTTTGTTTCCTCTGAAATATTTGGGTGTGCCTGTCTATGCTAAGAGGTTGAGAGTTATTGGCTGGTGTAAGTTGGAAGAGAAACTAGCTAAGAAGCTAGATGTATGACAGGGCAGTTGTCTATCATATGGGGGGAGGGGGGATGACTGTGCTTATTAATGCAAGTTTATCTAATACTCCTATTTATCATATATCGATGTACATGCTTCCTAAAACTGTAATAAAAAGGATGGACAAGATGAGAAGGAAGTTCTTCTGGCAGAGTGAAAACCTTAAAAAAAGTAGCACCTTGTGAAATGGGCAAAAATCTGTAAGGCTAAGAAGAAAGGGGGTTTGGGGATAAAAAACTTGAGAAAATTGAATATAAGTTTGTTGTGAAAATGGTGGTGGTTGCTGGAAAATAGTCAGGGATTGTGTCAAGATATAGTGAATCTGAGATATGTGAAGCAGCCCACTATTTGCTTGATAAAAGGTAAATATAGTGATTCCCTTGTGTGGAGTGATTTACTTAAGATCAGACACATTTATTTGCATGGGAGAGAATTTGAGATGAATAATGGGAAAATGGTCAGTTTCTGGTTAGATCAGTGGACTTGTGGCATGCCCCTGAGTAGAAAATATCATATCCTATATGATTTGTGTCTTGATCAAAGTAGATCAGTCCATGATGTGGCAGCAGCTAGCCGGGTGATCAGATTTAAAATTAGGCTCCCCGTGTTAAGAGAAATGTGGTATGAACTAGCTGCACACTTAAATACAATAGTGATGAGTGGGGGAGTGACAAGCCAGTGTGAAAATGGACAAAAAACAAGAAATTTTCTGTTAAATCTGTGTATAACCACATCACAAGATTGGAAAATGGCAAGGCATATTAGGAAATATGGAAAGCTAAGATCCTGGAGAAAGTGAAAAATTTTATGTGGCTTGTGGCTCAAAAATCGATTCTTACTAAGGAAAATATGATCAAGAGAAATTGGGGGTGGGTGACCCTGGATGTTATTTCTGCAATATGCCAAAGAGTGGACCATTTGCTATTTGGGGGATTATAGCATTTTGTTTTCATCAAAGGGACATGTCATCATCTTTTGAGCAATTTGATTCCTGGGTTAAAAATGCTCTCCCGAGAGGGGAGAAATTCTATATGCTTAGGCTAGCAGCCGTCTGTTGGGCAATATGGAATGTGAGGAATAATACTTGTTTTGAAAAGAAGAATATAAAGTCTCCTAAAAAAATTTTATTTTCGGCTTGTATGTTTATGAATTATTGGAATCTGCCATCGAGGCCGGCGTTGAGGTTTTGATGAAGACCGTGCTCAGTGTCACGAAGAGCCAAGATGTGCAGCATGCGCCTAGAGGATCACTGATGGTGCCGGGAGGGAATCTGTTCCAGGAGGGGATCAACTTGGATGATGGAGCAATTCAGAACAAATGAAGGGGAGAAGGATTGCAAATCTGACAGTTATCTTCGGCAAGCTGGGAAGTTCTTCGTTGGGAGCGGTCTTTTGTTCTTTGTAGGCTCTGTTAGGGGATCTGGTCAGGTGGTCTCAAGGGGGGGGGGGGGGGGTTCCCCAGCTCGAAAAAAAACATAGTTATGTGTGAATTTGACCGGCTCATAAGCAGATCACTGTCCAGCTCGGTTTAGATTTTTTTTAAATTTCCTGACCAGGAGAAAAGGCTGCTGCCGTTTGTAACTTTTGTGTAGGAACAATGATATGGAGAGGTGAGCCCAGGAAGCATTTATACTAGCTAGTCCAGAAAACCGGAAGGCCTATAAGGCTGTGCCCAAAAATGAGACATCCATCTAGTGCATAATGTTCGAACTGAGGCGCAGAGTAAATTTGTGCTGAGGCATGCATTATAAATGTCTGTAAAAACAAAAGGCAATGTAGAAAATGCTTAAGGAGGTCTGGTTTACTTTTTAAAAAAAGTTTTAAACATACAAGATGTTTACACAACATACCAAACCACAAGCAAATATTTTCATCTGTTGTAAGTTTGAAACAAGACAACTGGATTCTGCAGAAGCAGATCGCAAACAGAAACAAAGTATGAACCAAAACAAAAATATAGAAAGAATAGTGATGGTCTCTGAACTAAAAGCATTGTGTTAGGCACACCCAGGATCCTCCAGGACGCTGGGCTAGGCAGCCTCGCGTGCTGCAGTGTTGGCAAAGGCATAGTAGGCGACGGTGATCCCTCCGTGGACGAAGCACATGATGCCTCCAAGGGCCAAGGTGTGGCCGTGTTTTAACCCACATGACGTGTTCGACTTGGAGTTTGGCATGGCTCCGGCAAGGAGCAGAGAGAATCCAGCAACCAGAGCAATCCTATCAGATCATAAAACAAACGCATTTAGTAGTTATCACAAAAAATAAATTATGCTTAAGAGAACTAGATGAAATCTATCATTCATTCGTTTGCTGTGTGATCACTATTAGATATGTATTAGTCTTTCTATTATTGTATTTCTTCAGACGGTTCTTTGTATATTACATGCATATATATGAGCCCTGACCCTCAGATCCCTCAGATGAATACAAGTATTATTCGTAACATGGTATAGAGCCAAAATCTAGGGGTTTTTTTCACGGTGCATTGCGTGGCTAACCCTCCGATCTCCTCTGTTCTGATCGATTTTGTCTTCGATCTTCATCGTTGCTCGTTCGTGCTTCGACCGGCATCTCTTCTTCGTCACCACGCCTAGGCACGACTCGGCCGCCGTCGTCGCTGTCTCTGAGACATGCCGCCACCACCTTCCGATCTGCTACAGCCGGCCCGCCGCAGATTGGATCGGGATCGATTTGGTAGCTGTCGGCAGCTGCCCCTTGCGCTATGTTCCGCTTCGATCGGATCGGTATTGCCTTACACCGGCCTGACTCGGCTAAATCTTCTGCATCGGCTCGATGGTCTTCATTCGCCCCGGAGCCACGGGGACACGCGGAGCCCTCGGAGCTACCCTGCGTCGGGCAGCGGGTGCTAAAAAAATCGTCTAAAGCTCTGTTAATGAGCTACTCGGCCCGACGTTTTTCCTCCTGCCCGAAGCTGCGGGGACACGCGGCGCTCCTGGAGCTGTCCTGTGCCGGGAGGCGGGTGCTGGAGCCCATGGGACACATGCCGGCCCCAAAGCTGCCCTGAGCCGGTGACATGCGGCGCTCTCGGAGCTGATCTGCGTCGGGAGGCGGGTGCTACCCCCGGAGCTGCCCCGAGCTGGTTACACGCGGCGTCCCCGGAGCTGTCCTGCGCCAGGAGGTGGGTGCTGAAGCCCACGGGACACGTGCCGGCTCCAGAGCTGCCCTGAGCCGGTGACACGCGGCGCCCTCGGAGCTGATCTGCACCGGGAGGCGGGTGCTGCCCTCGAAGTTGTCCCGAGCTGGTCTATTGTTGGCTGTTTCTGGTGATTTCTTCTTAGTCGTCTCGTCCTGCCCCACCAAGCACAGTAAGATTCTAAAAAAAAATCAGCGTTCTTGCCGCCGCCGCTGTTCTTCCGCTCTCGCCATCGTCATGGTTTCTTCTTCGACTTCTTCAGGCCCTGTCCCAGTGTTGCGATGCCCGGTGCTCTTCAACGACACCAACTATCGTGACTGGGTTCCTCGCATGCGTCTGCACATGCGTGGACTTCGTTTTTGGGATTGTCTCACGGGCGAGCTTCCCGCCGTCTCCTTCGACTCCTGCTCAGCCTGTGATCTTGAAGAAGACTACCGCTGCCGAGAAGAAGCGGCTTCATGCTGATTATGAGGATCGTCTGGCCTCTTACAAGTCACAGTTTCATGCGTACAAGACTTGGCTTGATGAGAATGCTCGTGCTGGCTCGGTTCTGACAACTAGTATGGAGGATCGCTTTGCTGTTAATATTATGGATTTCGAGCGGACTCATCAGATGTGGTCTTTTCTTCGTCATAAGTATGAGTCTACTGGCCAGTCTATATATCTTACTGCTATTCGTCAGGAGCAGCTTCTTCGCCAGGGTGACTCTACAGTTGAGGATTTATTTGATCAGCTTTCTGTTGTTTGGTGCCAGTTTGACACTCTTGGCCCTCAGCTGTCCCCTGCCGCCTGTCCGTCCTGCAGAGATTAGATAGCTGCACTTGAGCTTCATCGGACCTACGACTTTCTGACTCGGCTTCGTGATGAGTTTGAGCATCTTCGTGCCTAGCTGCTTGCTCATCGCCCCTATGTCTCCTTGATGGATGCTCTCGCTGAGGTTCATAATGAGGAGTTTCGTCTTCGTGATGCATGTCTTCTGCAGTTTGCTACTGTCTTGGATGCCCGCTCTTCGGCTAGTCGTTCTTCGTCTGCTCGTCCTACTGCTTTGGTGCAACTTGCCTCACCTCTGGTTGTTCCTCCCGCTGCTCGTGGTGAGAGTGGTGGTCTTCATTGTGCTCACTGTGGTCGTGATGGACATGTGGAGGCGTTCTGCTACAGGAAGAAGAAAGCTCAGGCTCGCCGTTCTTCACAGGGTACTGGTTCTGTAGGATCTGAGAGGAATGTTGTTGGTTCAGAGACACAGGAGATTCTCATGCTGCTTTGTCATATTGCGGCTTCTACGTCACCAGGAGCTGCTGGTACTGTGACTCAGTCCTCTGCACTTGTAGGTTCTGCTACTGCTTCTCAGTCTTCCACTTTGGGACCACCTACCGCTCCTTCTCTAAGTACTTATTCTTGGTATCTTGATTCAGGTGCTTCCTTTCATATGGCTCCTCATT
>VSTD030004747.1:0-10120 GCA_008808055.3 Sporobolus alterniflorus
CCCCCCCCACTGCAAACCTATGAATCCCACCAACAACCTCCGCCACAATATGCCACTACTGACCCAAAAAGCCCACTAGTAGACCACCTATAGACGGCACCCTGGCCTCCACAATACCGAGCCACACCACCGCCCAAATACCATGGCAACATAAACCCTCGCAAATTCCTAATGTGCTATGAAGCTGCCATCGCTCATCATCTCTCTAGAAGACGCTGCAGCAAATTAGTATTCAAGACTCTTGTAAAAATGCATATATTCTTGGCAACAATTGAAGGAGAAGTTCCTGCTGAATTTTCAAGGGTTCCAAGTGGAGCTCAGCACAGAAGAAGATTTCTTGTCCTGCGCCTAGTATAAGAAGGAAAAATTGCTCAATTTCTTCTGAATGTTTCTGCAGCTGAAAGCCTAAGCTTCAGAAATATCTGATGATCAAGTCATCAAAGCTCTGCGCGTCGGGCCCTTGCATAGTCACTTGGGTAAGGAATGGCCGAAGACAGTCGTGGAGCTCTATGAGGAATTCGTCAAATTTAGCAAGTCAGAGGTCCTGCACTTCCACAAGCTCAAACAATAATGAAAAGTACCCAACTGTGCTGAAGCTGCAAGGCCAACTCACTACAATGATAATCAGCGCAGCTACCCTAAGCAAGTACACAATATCAACTCTGATGGTTGAGGGCCTCCGGAAAACTGGGAGAACAATTTCAAGCCACCCCCGCAAGAGAGATGCCAAAGGACCTTCGATCATAGACCAAACCAATACAACCAGAGAGGGGGCATGTCAGGCCGAGGCCGTTGTCGCAGTCGAGGCCCATACACATACAAGCCTCTGTACTGCATATACCACGATAGCAAAATCGACCTTCACACAAAAGATTGCCCCCATATTCCTCAAATCCAAAAGAAAGATGTAGCAAGACTCCAAGCAGCCATCGCAGCAATCATTGTTCAGAGAAGTGAATCACACAAATGCAATGGACACCGCCTCACAACCAGTACTCTCCAACTTATCCTTCACTCAACCCACTACAAACTTACCCAAACAACCAAGGCCAAGCTCCGGTTTATTACCAATCCAACCACTACACCACAACCAACCATCCCTAACTTTCATCAACTCCACAAATAGCATACCCTTTGTCAATTCCACAAATCACCTATCCAATGCCAAACAATGCAAACTAGCAAAACAAGCCAGAAACTAACAACCTCCACCACAAATCCGCGAGCCTCCGCAGCAACCAGACAATTTTCCCACCCATGACACAATTCTCACAACCACTAGAGGCTCCAACATCGACTTTGATAACAAGAGGCAGTGGAGAGATTACTAGAGACAAGTCAACCACGTTGTCATCAAAGGTCACATCACCCAAATCAAATGGTCCCATATACCCATAACATTCCCAGCCCAACACATAAACCTAGCTTCATTCCCACATACCAATGCTATGGTCGTCACCGTCCACATCGATAGATGGGATGTCACCAGGATCCTCGTTGACATTGGCAGCCAAGTCGAGATCCTCTTCCTTTCAGCCTTCGAATCAATGGGCTATGATGAAAGCAATTGAAAGAGCCAACGAAGCCCCTCTACGGCTTCAGTGACAAAAGAATTGAACCAGTCAGGGGTCATAACCTTGCCTGTTTCGTTTGGTACCCCACAAAACCCTTGCACAGATTGCATCCCCTTCAATGTCATTGATATACTCTATCCCTACAATGCCATCTTTGGAAGGGGACTCTTAAATACTTTCGAAGCTGCCCTACATTCAAGGAACCTTTGTCTCAAGATCCCAGCTACCTTTAGAGTTATATCCATTTTTTGCAGTCAAACGGATGCCAGAAACATTGCGCAGGGTTTCACGCCTGATCACAAGAATGTGCATTTCCCTCAAGAAGAATCAAAGCAATATCAATAGTTTGCATGCCCATCAAAGCAGAAGCTCTAACAGAATTCAAAAAAGCCATCGAAGTTGATGGCAATTTCAAGAAAGTTCCCCTAGACCCTCGAGTTCCTAACAGAGTTGTTTGCCTTGGTACAGAGATAGAACCAGAAGAACAGGTGGAGCTATTGGCTTTCCTTGACAAGAGCAGTAATGTTTTTGCATGGTTCAAGTGCGAAGCCCAGAAAGTAGAAGCTTTAGAAAATTTCTGAAGAAAAAGTTGAAGCAGCGAAGGCAGAAGTCTGAAGATTGCTGGACACAGGTTTTATCAGGGAGGTAACCTACCCTTAGTGGCTAGCAAATGTGGTGATGGTCCAGAAAAAGAATGGAAAATGGAGAATGTGCACTGACTTCACCGACTTGAATAAGTGTTGTCCTAAGGATAATTTCCCCTTCGCCAGAATAGACAAGATTATCGATTCTACTGCAGGTTGTGATATGATGGCACTCTTGGATTGTTTCTCTGGTTATCACAAAATCTGGCTCCGCAAAGAAGATGAGAAAAAGACTCATCACTCCTTTTTGAATGTACTGCTACCTAAGAATGCCCGAAGGCATGTGCAACACAGGGCAAACTTTCTGTAGAATGACAAAGGTAGCTCTGAAAGACCAAGTTGGTAGAAATGTCCTCTCATATGTTGATGATATAGTTGTGGTAAGCAAGAAGAAGACTACCTACATCTCCAACCTAGCAGGAACCTTCGCTAATATGTGTGAAGCCTGACTTAAGCTCAACCCAGAGAAATGCGTATTAGGGGTCACAAGAGGCAAAGTCCTTGGGTGTTTAGTCTCCATGAAAGGCATCGAAGCAAACCCCGATAAGATCAGAGCCATCATTCAGACACAGCCTCCGCAGAATAGAAAAGAAATCTAGAAGCTAACTGGCTGAATAGCAACACTAAACAGATTTATAGCGAAGCCTCACATTCTTCATTGTGCTCAGGGGCTCCACAAGAATTGAGTGGGGACCAGAACAACAAAAGGCCTTCGAAGATTTGAAGCTTTACCTCGAGCACCTGCCAAGACTCTCAAGTCCAGATCGAGGACAACCTCTCATTTTATGTCTCTGCCACACACTCAGCTATTAATGGAGCCTTGGTCATTGAGAAAGAAACCATAAAAGATGGTAGAATTGCAAAGCAGCAGTTCCCAGTGTATTTTGTATCGGAGGTCCTGATGGGGTCCAAGAAATACTACTCTGAAATAGAGAAGATCTGTTATGCAGTCATCATGAGTGTCAGGAAGCTTCGACATTACTTTGAGGCCCACACATTAAAAGTGCTCACCAACCAACCGTTGAATGATATCTTTGACAATAGACACAGCTCTGGCAGAATTAACAGATGGGCAATGGAACTCTCAGAATATGTGGTAGACTTCGAGAAAAGAAGCACGTTAAAATCTCATATTCTAGCAGACTTTCTGGTAGAATGGACGGAGCCTAACTCTCCAGCAAAGGGCAGTGCACCCAAGTCATCATGGCTCCTTTATTGTGACAGGGCCTACGATAACGTCGGAGCTGGTGTAGCAGCAGTGTTAATTTACCCCCCCCCCCACCCCCCCCGGAAGCAAGTTGTGCTACACAGTATGGTTGCAATTCACCAACCAGACAGACAAATCTACCAACAACATAGCTGAATACGAAGCCATATTGTTGGGGCTTCGCAAGTTAAGAGCCATCAGAGTTCAAACATGTATACTACACACAGATTCAAAAGTTGTGGCCAATCAGATAGAAAAAAGACTATATAACCAGAGAACCCACCCTTGAAAAATACCTAGCTCTTGTCAGAAGGATGGTAAACCACTTCAAGGGTTTTACAGTGGAATACATTGAAAGAAGCAAAAATCCTGAAGCCAATGAGCTAGCAAAGGCCGTAGCTCACAACATGCCACTGCCCATTGACATATTCTTTCAAGTGTCGAATGCCTCAATCAAAATAGTTAAGCCGGAGCCCAGGCTAATTAACCTTATAGAAGGCGAAGATTAGCATGCACCCATAATGGCATATCTCCATCATTATTATGAGCCAGATAGATAATGCTACGGAGCATATCAGAATGCAGCAGAGAACCAAAGAATACCAAATAGTTGACAATGATTTATACAAGACCTCCATCTCTGGTCACCTCCTCCGATGCATAAGCAAAGCCGAAGGCCAATAGCTACTATCAGAAATTCACACAAGAGCCCGCGGAGGCTACATAGGTGCCAAAGCTCTAACTGCTAACGTCCTTTGGCAAGGTTTCTATTGTCCTATAGTAGTCATCGACGCAGCAAAACTAGTAGCTACATGTGAAGCTTATCAGAAATTCTCTCATCGATTAAAGGCCCCAGCGCAGCCTTCAAAGTTAATCGCTTCGTCCTGGCCTCATCAATGATGGGGCACTGACATAGACGACAAACGTTACCCAGCACCGGGCAATGACACCTTCGCTATTATGGTAGTCGAATACTTCAAAAAATGGGTTGAGGGGAGACCCATCACAAACATAAGCTCTGCAACCTTCAAAAAGTTCTTTTCGCAAAATATCATCTGTCGCTACAAGGTTCCCCGGCACATCACATTTGATAATGCCAAGTATTTTGACAGTGCAGTGTTCAAGGATTTCAGCCATCAAGTCAGAATGGAGGTTGCCCTCGCATCCATATACCACCCTCAATCCAACGAGGCCATAGAAAGGGCCATTGCCCTGGTATTTGAAGCGATAAAGAAAATTCTCGAAGGTGAGGAAAAGACAAATGGGCTGAAGTCTAATCACTGGCAGTATGGAGTCACAACACGACAGTCTCTAGGGCAACAAATTTTACACCATTCTGGTAGTTGTTTGGAGCTAAAGCGGTACTACCAGAAGAGATCAAGTACCGAAGCCTACGAACAACAATGGAGGTTCCACCTTGCCCTAGAGAAGCCGAAGATAAAGACTTATTAGAACTGGACATGCCCAAGATAGTGGCCAATTTAGAAAAGTATCAAGATGACACAAGAGCATGAAGAGATCTAAAGGTCAAACTAAGAGAGTTTAATGTATGTGACCTGGTGCTTTTGTGGAGCCCTCGCACTAAGAGTTACGGCAAACTGGAATCCAAATGGGCTGGGCCATATGAGGTCACGGAAAAGTTGAGTCCGAGGGCCTACCATCTCTCAGACCCTCAAGGCAAGATGTTGGAGCATTCCTGGAATGTAGATAGCCTTTTTCGTTTTTTCGTTTAAAGCAACTTAAAAAAAGCAAAGGTTTCATGAACTATAAACGAACCTCCGTCATAGTGAGCAGCTTCGTGAACTTGCTTTTCAAAGCTTGTACTCTTTTCCTCATAGGGGAAACCCACAAGGGTGTGAGATTTTTAATGAGTCGGAGCCTATGTACCCGAAAGCAGTAATAAAGCTTTGTTCCCCAAAGTATGAGACCATGGTCAAAATCGCTAACAATGTTAGCTCTGTATTAGACAAGCACTTTTGCGCCAAATGATGAAGCCATGAGCAGAGGCACGCTATCAGACCCCTCACCCATTGGCTCAAAAAGACCACCGATGAAAAAAGAGGCATCGTGTTTCACGAATAAGAAACGCATCCTTAAAACAGTAAGGGGCTCAAAAAGATCTCCGATGAAGAAAGAGGCATCGTGTTTGTAGAATAAGTAATGCACCTCTAAAACCGCAAAGGGCTCAAAAAGACATCCGATGAAAAATAGGCATCACGTTTCTAGAATAAGAAATGCACCCCTAAAACCACAAGGGGCTCAAGGAACCTCCAATGAAAAAGGAGACATCGCATTTCACGAAAATGAAATTCACCCCTAAAACCGCAATTGGCTCAAAAGACCTCCGACGAAAAAGGGGCATCACGTTCAGAAAAGCATTCTCCAAACACAAGACGCTAGCTTCATGTGCAAACGAAACAAATCGCTCGAAGGGGATGCACCAAAGCAAATCGCTTGAAGGCGATGCACCGAAATAAATCGCTCAAAGGTGATGCACCAAAACAAATCGCTCGAAGGTGACGCACCAAAACAAATCGCTCGAAGACGATGCACCAAAGCAAATCACTCGAAGGTGATGCGACAAAATCGTCCAAAGGTGGCATAACAAAAATATATTAATCATCAGTTTCACTTACAACCACTTGTTTTACAACATAACCCATAATTATAAGTTGTTCTAAAATTATCTCCCATTCGCTCTGGTCCATTCCGATCGAAGGCGAGTATCACCTTTCAGCAAAAAACTCTTCATACAAGGTGAAATATCTCCGGAGGCATCCGTCCAAATTCGTGTAGCCTTGCTTTTCCCCGAGCCTCCACCAAAACCTCTTGGTTGAGCGGAGGATGGCCCCGGAGCTGGTCCCAGCGCAAAACCTTTGGTCGCATCTCTCTTGCCCTCTTTTACTTTTCTTTTCTTCAACCCCCGGACGCCCGACAGCGGATGAGACATCAAAGCTTCTAATTGACTCCATGTGGCAGTCACGAAGGCGCCTTCGTCATCCACCTCATGAGAACTATTGATCTCAGGCCAGAGATCCCCTATGCTCATGCTCGACGACTCCCTCGGTGCAAGACTTGCACCTCTGTCATGATGAGAGTCAGCCTTCGATGAAAAGAGTGACAAATTATATGAACTGGATGAAATCTCAATAAAATCACCACAAGGGTGTACAAAATTATAACATCTGAAGCCCACGCCAAACCAGAACTGTCTGTAGCCTGAGCAGGTTAAACACATTATTTAAATTTACATAAACTAAATCGCCTCCTACATCCTAAATGCAACACCCTCCTATTTTCACACCTCACGGCCTTGGTCGCTCGCGACTGTGCCTTGATGGTCTGAGTCTGCATCAGGCATAGTGTTGCCTTCGTCGTGAGGTGTCGATGGACCTGCATCGTAACCATCGCCTCCTGGTCGCTCCTCAATAGTAGCATCTTTGGTCCTTGCGACTACCTCCATCTGCATCAGGAACATAGAAAATGCATCACTTAAAACAGGCGACAGCGCAAAACCGCGAAGCATTGCAAGACGACGAGGAAATACTCACCTCCGGCTCTTTACGTAGACGACATGCAGCTACCGGTAAGCCGTGCTCCGCCCACCATTTCCGCACAATGTGGTCGGTACGCTTCGACAATTCAGGCGACAAGTCATCCAGGATTGTGGCATCGCACGAAGCCATGACCGATTGTAGCCCCTCCGTATGCCCACAGCCGAAATCATAGAGCATCCGAAGGACGCCAACGATGGCATAGAAAGCAAAATTCTTGTCCGCCTTCGTGAAAGTAGCCGGCAACGCTTGTATCTCCTTGTCAAACCACCCGACAATATCGCCGATGGTGCTGCCTTTCCTAGGGTATGGAAGACACGAAGCTCCAAATTCGTTCACTGCTTTTTCCAGACTGAAGCGAAGATCGCGAAGCTTCTGGCGGTGAGCCACACGGTAATCCTAAAATTTAGCATTAATCGTGGCAATTTCGGCATGGCGAGTCTTCTCGGCTTCGATTTTTTCTTGTTTCAGCATCTCAGTTGTGTTATGAAGCCTCTCGCGCACATTTTCTAGCTTCTGGTAGCCCGAACGTAAAGAATCGTGGTGTTCTTCAACCTCCGCAATTTTCAGGTGAGCATGTTCGAGCTCCGCCTTCAACTCGGCATTTGCCCATTCAAGCTCCATCACGTGAGTGTTCTGTGCGATTTCCGCCACTCTCTTAGCCGTCCTGTTTCTTGACAAAGCAAGAGCCTGCGCGAACAAAGAATTAGAAAATGCTATAGCAGGAATGAATCCTTAAAAACAACATCAGCAGAAGCTTACGTGCTCCAGACAGTCAACAATCTGCTTATCGTCATCATCCATAGCCTCCGCCGACGGAAACCCTTGAGCATCCAAACGAAGTGACGCTCCGACATCTTCGTAGCCTGCACCAAAAAATGCTAAGGCAGCAGAACACAAGGCAAATGGTAGCGTTAGCCAGTTCAACGACATACCAGCGGCGCCTGCAGCTCCAACCTCTCGCGCTCCAGGTCGCCCTGAGTCTCCTCAAGCTCTGACAATTCCGAGGTCATCGGGAGCCCTGACCCAAAAACAACTACAGCAGACGGGATGGCCACATCCGGATTTGGTTCCGGAACCCCGATGGACATCGAGGCTGATTAGTCGCTTGACGTGGACGAAGATGACGTCGAAGACGCCACTCCCAGCATCGAACAGTCTTCGACCCATTCATCACCTGCCCCATGCGTCGATGATGAAGCTTTAGCAGCATTCGCCCGCTTAGCGGTCCCCACCAGCGACAGCTCCATGCTCGCCGGTCTTTTCGCTCCGGTGCTTAGTTTCAGCACACCGGCCCTGTTCTGCCCCATGGCAGCACCCTTTGACGGGGCAGCATCAGCAATAGCCTTCGACGTCGCAAGGGCGCTAGCCTTCGCAGCAGCGACTTTCGGCGTAGTAGCGGGTTTCACAGCAGGAACTTTCGGCGCAACGACAGTCTTCCCCACCTTTTTCTTCCCACCGATTTTCACCTGTTTCCCAACTGGTCGGACACCGCCATCCACTTTCTCTTTCCTCACGGCCTCCGCACTTGCCTCGGTACTAGGATCTAGACGGGGACTGTAGGGCACACCGGCCTTCTCGAAAACCTGATTCAGCCGACCTCCGTTCGACAAGACCATGATGCAAGCATCATGCTCTACACGAACATAACTACCGACCGCATTCTCCGTGCCGAGCTCTATCCTTGCCAAGAAACGATCATTGCTTTCTCCCTGAAGCTTAGTCACAGGAAACACTGGCAGTGGTAGAGTCACCTTCGATGTTGGTGGGGTCTCTCCTTCAGCGATTTCGCCGAATCCGAAATTCACCGAGAGTGGGAACATACCACAGGCCAAGTATTCTTCAATAGCATCCCGGCCGTCAATCAGATCGGTAGCGCAGACGAAGGCAACGTCACCGGAATCATCATCTGCGCACTCATGCAGGCTCTCTCATGAAATCAAGGGGAGTTATACCTAAGCAAAGCGCATACACACTTTTACCTCTCAAGGGGCTAGGGCATCAGAGCAGGGGGACCTTGTAATAGAACCACGCTTCCGTCCAGCTGGAGACCCATTTATTCTTGACGATGAGTGTTAGCTTCGCTCCATGTCCTCAGTAATGCTTCGCATGAAAGTTGATACATCCATACTGCACTTGGCTCCATCAACATTTATTTTCTTTGGCTGATAGTGAAACTCATACCTCTTAGCGAATTCACTAGCAGAGGGGACTCCCCCGAAGCTCACCATCGCCCAAAAATATTTAGACAACTGCACAATCGCATTAGGGGTAAGCTGGTAGAGCTGCACTCGGAATTTCAGCAGTATATCCGAGAGAATTGAGTGCGGTGGCATCCTCAACCCAGCTATAAAAAAATCTTCAAAAACGATAGCCTCGTTGCTATCCAGCTCTGGAATAGTCTCCTCCCCCGGCACACGAGCACCACCTTCAACGAAATAACCTTGATCCATCATCTCGTGAATGCGGCTCATGGTCACCGTTGAAGGACCGAAATAGCAGTTGCAGGTGTGGGAGCCTCCATCGGACTCACCTTCGGCATGGCTCTGAGAGCCTGCATCGCTCACATTCACGCACTATTATGATCTTCATCACTACTCACATGGGCATCACCATGCGACCGGGAGGTGCTCTTAACATGGGCCATCATAGTCCCTCACCTAGCAAACGAAGCTACCTTCGGCTGAAAGCCAAAAATCAAGCACGAGAAAGCAGGAGTGTAGTAAAGTGCAAAGATTGCAGTCAAAAGTAAAAAAAGCAAGTCGCCATCCCCTTTACTATATAATAGCGATAAAAAATGGCTCACGGTGATTCGCGGCGCAGGAGGCCAACAGCAAAAAGGCCGCTTGGGCCCACATTGAAAACCGGCCCAAGTAGCAACACATCATAGCCTTTGTAGCAAAATTACTATAGCCATTATGAGTTTTGGCATGCACGTGATCGAAGGTGAGAGTGACGCTTTTTAAAAGAAAAATAAATAAAAAACACCTACTCGCCGAAGCTCGCCCATGTGCAAACACGTGAAGCTCCAACCCCAATGTGTGAGGGTGATGCTTTCCAGACAAACCCGATCATATCAGTCGTGGGTTTGACTCATTGGGGTTGAACCTCGCCTGCGAGGAGCTACAGTTGGGGATACAG
>VSTD030004748.1:0-10119 GCA_008808055.3 Sporobolus alterniflorus
TGCGTGGAAACTCATACCTTTGGCATGTACGTGTGGTGATCTATGAGAGGCCTACGACCGATCGTATCCGCCACATCGACCAAGTGGTCGAGGCTCCTGCACCGAGGTGGACGTTCGAGGCCGGCATGAGAGAGGCAGCCCATAAAGCACTTGCCGTCCTACAACATGAGGCGGACGAGCGAATGGCATATTCGCAATACCGCCACTTCCCGAGCTGAGCTAAAGAAGGAGCGGCAGCCGTGATACTGCCTGCTAGAGGTCACGATTGCATGGGGGTGCTTCACTGATCAAGTGAAGTTGACTCGTGCCTTGGTCCAAAATCTGGATGAAGCCATCAACGAGGTCAAGCTGCTAGGAGAGCACGAGAAGGAGTCGAGCTAGAAGATCACATAACTAGAGGCCCTATGCAAGAAGTTGAGGGAAGACACTCAGAGGTTGGAGGAGGAGAAGGCCACCCTTGAACAAATGGTCGAGTCTCGCGATGAGCTGCTAATGGAGATCGCTAGGGAGACGGGACTAGACCACATGGGTGAGGATGAAGATGAGGATGAGGAAGAAGAGGATGCTAACAATGGAGGAGATGCCGCTGCACCCCCTGCCATTGCACCACCACCTCCGGCGCCCCCTAGTGCCATGCCTGAGGAGATTGATGAAGAAGGCCCTATGGAGGCGATCCCTGAACAAGAAGCCCCGATGCCGCATGAGGTCATCATGGCAGAGGCTGAGCCCGAGGAGCCATCGCTCCGTCTCTACCATGCACTCATGAGGGACTATGAGGAGAACCCGCTCAGACTGGATGATGACTTTGATGATCTGGACGATGACCCAAATGAAGGTCGCTCTGACGTGGATGAGTAGATTCACAAAGATGGAAGTAATGATAGGGATTGAGTCAATAAGTCTAAGTCTTAAGTTTAGGAGTAAGATTAAGTTTTTAGGATTCACTTACCTAATTGAGTTGTAATTTAGAGAAATCATTGGTGAGGTTCATTTTCTTTGGTTGTGGTGCACATGTGTGATTTGGATCTTTGATTGAGTGTTGGTGTGTTCTGAGGCATGTCTCGCAACTACACTTTAATCAACTTATTTTCTAAATAATAAAGTCAGTATAAAAGCCATTTAGTATTCTCCTATCTCTATGGATCTATCCCCTATTCCTTTACCCCTGCTATCATTCTCTCGGGTATTCTTTATCTCACGAACACTTATACTTTAGATGGCCAACACAAGGAACCGCAACAACAACAACAACAACAATGGGGACAACAATGGCGAGAACAACCAGAATGTCAACCCGTCGCCACCCCCTCCACCTACTCTTGAGCAAGTGCTGGTGATGCAAGCACAATTGCTTTAGACCATGCAGCAGACCATGGTCAACATGCAGGCTACGCAACCTCAAGTGCTGCCACTGCCGCCGAGGGATAGGCTTGGAGATTTTCAGCGCACTAAGCCACCCACCTTTTCTCAAGCCATGGAGCCGATGGACGCTGATGATCGGCTCAAGTCCGTGGAGAAGAAGTTGCAAGTGGTTCAGTGCAACAACCGTGAGAAGGTGCTGCTAGCCTCTAACCAACTCTCTGGTCCTACAGTCGACTGGTGGGATGCTTATGTGGAAGCCCTTGATGAGGCCGAGAGCATCAACTGACCGGAATTTAGGGCTGCTTTCCATGCATGCCATGTTCCCCGATGAGTGATCAAGCTGAAGAAGAAAGAGTTTCAAGATCTAAAATAGGGGTCCATGTCTGTGAATGAGTACATCACAAAGTTCACTCAACTGTCCCACTATGCCCCGCATCAGGTCGACACTGATGAGAAGAAGCAGGAATGTTTCCTGAATGGCTTGAATGACAGACTAGCATATCCTCTGGAGGCTCAAGACTTTGAGAACTTCCAAGGGATGGAGAACAAGGCTCTTATGCTGGAGAACCATAGAGGTGTGATGGAGTGCAAGCGTAAGTCAGCATTCGCCAGGAAGTAGCTCTAGGCTGCGTGTCGATATGCCTTCAGCTGGACCTGTGTTCCATACTGCTCAACCGTTGTTCCAGCCAAAGCCATAGGTAGCTGGGCAAGAATATTCTACTCTGCAGCACCAAGTGATGCCACACCCCAACACCTCCCAGACTCCTGCTGCTGGGAATCAGAATGTTTAGATGACTCAAGCTGCTCAGAACCCACTGCAGGGTGAACGGAGGTGCTTCGCTTGTGGGGAGAAAGGTCACTTTGCCAACCAATACCCCAGCCAGCGCAACCACCCTCCTCAGACAGTCGTGTCCACCCCTGCACCTACCCATGGGGCTAATTCTGTTCTTGTTGCTGTTAGGTAGAATTGTGACTGCAGAAAGGTCAATCATGTCGCAGTGGAGGAAGCCCAGGAAGCTCCGGATGTGGTCATTGGTACATTTTTTGTCAATGACACTTCTGCAGTTGTGCTGTTTGATTCTGGAGCATCGCATTCTTTCAGATCCACTACATTTGTTGAGAAGCATAATCTGCCCACAACCCTGCTAAGGTGTCAAATGATAGTTTATTCTTCGGGAGGAGATAGGCCCGTAAGGCAGCTATGCCGAAGGTGAATCTTAAAATAAGGAGGGCAGACTTCGATGCCAACCTGATAGTCTTGGAATCGAAGGGCATTGACGTCATACTTGGTATGGACTAGTTGAGTAAGCATAAGGTGCTCATTGACTGCGCCAAGATGTTTGACAAGTTGACTACTCTGGACGGGAAGGAATTGGAATTCGTCGCCGAGCCGGTAGTGACTTCTAAGGGAGTTGCTAATCACGCGAAGGTGAACCAACTGGATGCTAGTCAAGGATCAGAGGTGTCAGTGGTCAATGAGTTTCTTGATGTCTTCCCTGAGGAATTGCCAGGTATGCCACCTGATCGAGACATCGAGTTTGTGATTGAGTTGAAGCTTGGTACTGCACTGATATATAAGACTCCATTTAAGATGACAACCCCAGAGTTAGCTGAGTTGAAGGAGCATAATAAGGAGCTACTGGAGAAAGGGTTTATCTGCCCTAGCTCATCCCCACGGGGAGCCCCTGTGATTTTTTCCTAAAGAAGGATGGTACCCAGAGGTTGTGCGTGGATTATCATGCACAGAATGAGGTTACCATCAAGAACAAGTATCCGCTGCCAAGGATTGATGATATGTTTGATCAACTCTGTGGTGCATGTGTGTTCTCTAAGACCGATCTTCGATCGAGATACCATCAGTTGAGGGTTCGAGAGTGCGACATACCGAAGGCATGCTCCTCCCGTAGCTGTTCCAAAACTGACCACCGTTAGGACATCCTTGGTAGACATCGGTTGCAACGGGATGTCCCGAGTGGGGAACACGCCCAGATCGACTAGGGCATCGGAGATCTCCATAACCGGCTGTGACAGTTCTATGGTCTCAGCGACGTGTTCATCTTCAACCCCGGCCACATGCTCATGAAGCTTTTCCAACTCCACCAACAGATCCCTCCCGTCAAATGGATAAAGGCCTCACGCCTGCTCCTCAGCCAACTTCTCCTTTCGTCGTTCGAGGTCTATCTCCCAAACTAAAAGAGTGAACTGGCATCCACATAGAACCCGATCAAAGTCTAGGGAACATTGATGGCTGGTGGTAGAGGCATGCAACCTAGCCCGATAGTCCGTCCAGATAGCCGCAACCCAGTCATGCTCGGCATCACACTCCATATGAGCCCTCCCAAGAGCATGCTCGGCAGCCACCACATCATCGTCCCTTTCCATGAGGGCGCTCTCCTTCTCATTCCATCCCCTCTCTTGTGCAAGGACCTACTTCCGTAGCTCTATGACCATCATCGATGCTACTGCCGCATCTAGAAGAGAAACCCTGAACCAGTCAACGGGTAGAGATCAATGACACGATGAAGGAGCAAGCCCAGAAAAGTTGTAGCGTAGAGTAAGAACACACCCAAATAATGGCAATGCCCTTCCAGAGGAGATGTCCACTCTCACTCGATGAGACGGCAGTGGGCTGTCATCATGGTGGTGGCTCCCACCGTAAGGATGTCTACCATGATCTTCAGCACCATCCATTACAAGCAACAGGGGGTGGGATGAACTTCCAAGGACAGCGACGAGGGAAGGCAATTTCTGTCTCAACTCGCTAAAGATCAGAAGGGTTAGGTGGGTGGTTCAGCACACCGCTATTGACACCATGAAAGAGAGCCGAAGGGACGGTTCAAAACTCACACCCGGGATAATGAGTGGTGTGCTAGGTGCCTCGGCCTTTTTTCACACCCAAACCGTGCAATGTCCAACTTGCCACGAACGGGGGCTGATCTCGTTGACCAACAACACCGACCCACCCGGTGCGGTGAGGCAGCAAGGTAGGCGGCCCCTCACATTCACGACTCTGAATGGAGCGTGCGGTTTAAATCCCTGTGATGAGGAAATCTCATTAAGCGGGCTGCACGATGCAACTCTACACGGACGACATAAATCAGATAAGGGATTGTTTTCCTAGCTTTTTCTCTTAGACAAATATGCTTTCTAGCCCAGAGTGCTATGGTATGGATAGGCAAGCCAGCCCGTATAATGGCACTCGAGGGCTACACAGAGTAGGTTAGCATCTATCCAGGGAATTCGCACCCCATTTTTCTATTTCCTCCTGTTTAAAGAAAAAGTAACATAATATCAAAACAGAAGGGATGGCAAGAAACGGGTGCATTCCAGATCGCACAAATAACCTATGTTTCATTCATCTGGGTCTGCCATATTTACAAAGCTAAAGATCAACAAATCAAATTACCACTAGTACTCCCCTGTGTCACGGGCAGACAAGGAAGGAACAAGCGACGCCAGTGAGTCCAAGGCCATGCTAACCAGGGGCCAGAGGGCATCCGTTTGATCGTCGTATCATGGCACTCAAGGGCTACCCAGAGTAGGTTAGCATCTATCCATGGAATTCGCACCCCATTTTTTCTATTTCCTCCAATTTAAAGAAAAAGTAACATAATATCAAAACAGAAGGGATGGCAGGAAACGGGTGCATTCTAGATCCCACAAATAACCTATGTTTGATTCATCTGGGTATGTCATATTTACAAAGCTAAAGATCAACAAATCAAATTACCACTAGTACTCCCCCGTGTCATGGGCAGACGAGGAAAGAACAAGCAACGCCAGTGAGTCCAAGGCCATGCTAACCAAGGGCTAGAGGGCATCTGTTTGATCATCGGTCAGGTCCGCCTTCCTCCTGGGCCTGCGCAACTCCAGCTCAGACTTCAACTCCGAAATGTGCGACAAGGAAGCAACCAACGCAGAGCGGGTCCCCGGCGGACTCTAATGGCAGCCACGGTGTCAATCCAGTCTTCGAGCGACTTTGCCACCATGGAAAGAGATGGCGCTAGTGAAGATGGCCCATAGACATCGCCGAGTACCAAGTCTCAAACAAGTGAAGCAGAAGTACGCAGGGCCTCTAGCTCAGTGCCCACTTGACGTCGCTCAACCAACTCTGCCTCAAGCCGCCTGACTGCCACGTCTAGACGGTCGACTCATCATGCTTGACCAGTTGGTGATTCGAGTAGCAGGCTACAGATCCTCACGCCAGGCTCCTCAAGCCATGAGCACAATTCCTCCAACCTCCAAAAGTTGGCGGTCAGCTCATTCATGACTTCCACCTGGGAGGTCTCGTCAGGCAAGCACCATAGCACTACTTCCACGGCAGAAGATATCGCTGCCTGAACTGTGATGAACTCCTCGACCACCCCAGCATGTCAGAGGGCAGTGGCCCACATCCTCATGGATTGGAGACTCTTCACCTATCTCGGGCCAATAATGTTGAGACACAACTTGGCAGCCCAAGCCCACAGAAGGGAAAGCTACTCAAACTAGTCCTGGCGCTCCATCTCGGGAGCCACTAGCTGCCGCACACCATCAGTTGACATGTCCGACAAACTATGGAACTTCTCCTCAGCCACCTCTTGGGCCTGGCGCGCTTCTGCAAGTTCACCTTCGAGGAGGGAAACCTTACGGATGACACCATCAGCATCTTCTCGAGTAGATGCCAGCACTGTGACATTCTCCACATCTCGCGCCTAAGTCGACTCTGCCTGTGACACCGGCGTATCCATGCCTCCACGAAACAAACACTACAGAAACAAAGATAGAAAGATATGAGGAAACTCAAAGGGAGCCAGGAATGCACATGCCAGCTTTCCTTCTTTGTTTTTTTCTTTTAAAAACTAACCTAAAGTGGATGGAGGATGTTCCGGTTGCCCTCGGCCCACTTCTTCAGCCTCTCTGACCGTAGCCAATCACTACAGACATGGTGGGCCTCCTGCCTCACCATGTCCTCAAGAGCAAGAGCCCCTCGTACCCGGGTGTTGTTCTTCATTCTGCCCGGCTTCGTAAAAGAAGGGGCGGATGGAACAACTTGGCCCTGAAGACCCTAGCATGCTTGCCTCTCATTGACAAAGAGGCTGAACCCCACAGAAGGAAAAAGTCCACAAAATTTCGTCACTCATCAATCCCCTTTGAAATTGTCCCCGGACGATCTCCAGCATGGGTTGCAGCCTGTGGATGTCAGCTCGAGCCGCACCGTACTCCCAGTTGGAATGGCGATGGGACAACCACCCATAAATGCAGGGACCGGTGCATTATCGTCGTTCCTCAGCTGGAACCATGCTTTCCACCACCCAACCGGAGGGTCGGGCAGCGGAATGGAAAAGTAGGATCAATATCAGGCCTAGGGAAGGCCGAGATGTCCACACTGCCCATAGCCGCCTCTCCCGTGTCCGAGCCCTACCACAGCTGAGCCCAAAAAAGGTAACTCCACACGTTAAGGTGTGGCTCAATCCCAATGATGGCCTTGCACAATGTCACAAAGGAAGCTATATGCAGAATCTCTGAAGGAGTTAAGTGATGTAGCTCGAAGTCATAGCACCGAATCCTCGCTCGTAGAAAGGCACGCACGCTACGATGTATCCCTTCGACGGAGTAGGAGATGAAGGATCCACAGGCACAGGACAGGTAGCAAACTCCACCGCTGTCATATGCCTCTGACATATGAGATTTTGCAAGTGCTCTTGCGTGACCTCCAACGCGGCCAACTCGACTCCACCATGGAGCAAAAGGGAAAGAGAGACAACTACCCGTATGCTCTACAACCCTGTCTTGTTTGTTTCAGATCTATTTCTCCATTTTCTCTTTGTTTTCAACCATAGGGAAGGAGGTGGAGAAATGTTGAGAGGTCGTGTGGGAAGATGTAGGTTGCGCAAGAGCGACCACATAAGCTTTACAGCCCCGCGGTGTAAAAAACAAAGGAGGCAAAACGGATGGGCTCCGCAGGCATGGTACAAAGGTGTAGTAATACGATTTTACGTGTCATCTGACTCCTCATGCGACATGCCCTATGCGTCATGGGATACAACAACCATAGCCAAAACGGGCCCCACGATTGTCATAGGGTCTACCAAAGCTGAGGGTTTGAAGGTAAAACCCATCGATTGGGTTAGAGCCGCCCAGAACAACCAGAGTGAGGGATGAATCAACCCAAAGGATGGGCAGCAGCTGGTGCACCTGGCGCTCCATCGAGGGGACCCGACATCCTCAAGCTTCGTATCTGAGTCCCGATTGGGAGGTTTCCTTCATGCCCCTTTGTGTGGACTGGCATCGAGCCATCCGGGTTTTCCGCTAGGATTACCTGGGAAAGACATGTGAAACCAACAAATCTAGATTTCATGGGGGGACATTAGCCCCTATCAGATCCTATGGAGAGACACTTGCCCTGCTAGCTCTCACCCCGAATGGTGATCCAGGCTGCAGTCAGATCCTATCTTGGCACTACGGTTTCAGTCTTAGACCATTAGCTAGCTCATGAGCTCAGGGACCACGCCGAGTACCAAGTCCTCGCAGATCAGCCCCTCCGGGTTCACGAATCTCTTGAGGTCGAGGTCAGTGTGGAATCCGCACCACATTCTGACAACCCAGATGGAACCTTGGGACTTCATTAAGTCCTCAATGTTATACCTATCAGTACATATGAAACTTAGCCTATGCCTGAGCTTTTACCTTAGACGCAGCCTCGGAGGCTACACGGTGGGCACCACTGTGCGATTCCCAGTCAAGATCGTGGAGGCTTTAGCCCCACAATCTCGCTGCCAAATCCCATAGAAGTGCCCATAGTATCATATGAGTACCTATTCTACCCACCGTGGAGTGATCAGCTCCGGCCACCCGCTCAACTAAGGGCTCGGGGCTACTGTCGTTGTAATTTACCCCGGGTACCGCAGCCTGCTGGTTAGTGGCAAATGACTGGGGAACCATACACCCCGTACTAGGAAACAACCCCACCTCTCTAGGCTGAAGAGATGGGGCTACCAACTTAAGAAGAACTAATCTCATTAACATACCACCTCATCACTTTTTTGCCATACGATTAGCGTGGGCGGATAGGTTTTCACTGCCTATTCGCCTTACTCATTTTTCCCAGCGACCCGGGACAAGGACCTGGGCCTCTGGTCAGATGTACCCGAGACCTCCACATTGTGGATAAGCATCACCCGCTTCAAGACTTGGGTAGCGTTGATTTTAAGTGCCTGATATGAAAGGACGTAGCAGTTGGAGCCCACACGTGCCAGACAGTACGCACTAGAGTATGGAATCCATCCCATCGCTGCCTAACACTGCTAGACCAAGGGTACACACCTAAATATCATCATGACTCTGCCAGGGGATAAGCACCACCTAGTAGAAATGATTTACCATGTGTAATATTCTGTAGTACAGGTATCGAAGAAGACATTCTCTCCGTCAAATATTGGCACCCGGGAAGCTTCCTTTCCCACGACAGGCCCCACCGCCTATTATGACGACAAGACAGGACGGTGCCTGGCAAGTAGGTCATGTTCCCTCGATAGGCAGCTATGAGTCGTAGGCCAGTGCAAGGGGTAGGCGAGCCCATCGATGTCAACCCCCATGTGGGAAGACTTAGTGGGCAAGTAAAGACATCCTGAAGCCACTCCATCCTATGATAGCCCAGGGGCTGAAGAGAATACACGGGGGGTCAGAAGAAAACTCTGGAATGGACGAGAACACTGTGGAAGCCTGCAACCGACCTTTGTGATCTGACTACCTCAAGTCTGGGCCCCACTAGTCATGTAAATCCCTTCATGGATGTAAAAGTAAATAGCTCATATTTATCCGCCCGCCTCCCGGTCTATAAAAGTCCACCTACCATTCAGGCAGGAGGGACAAGAACATTTCCTCCTTACTTAGCAAACTTCTTGAGCACTCTACTCACCCCCATTGTAACCACTGTTCATCTTCAATATCAAACTACTGGACGTAGGACCATTACCTTCTAGGAGGGGCCTGAACCAGGATAAACTATAATGTGCTTTGTAGTTCGCAAGACCACCTTAGAATAGGAATGTGCGATCTTGACCACCTATATCTTCCTGATGCAAAAAACACCGACAAGCCGTTCATTTTGAATTTTCATATGAATGGCATGGAGAATACCGTGCTGAGTTGCAAGGGATGCTTAAAATAGCTGAGGATAGTAATAAGAAAAAACCCAATCATGTGATGATGGTTCAAAAGGAGAAGAAAAAGAGGAAGCGTTTGATGGCTCCCAAGGGCACAGGCATGGAAAAGGTTTCCGATGAGCCCTGGAGCTCTAATCCTAAGACAAAAGGCAAGTCTAGCCCTTTGTCACACCCAGTTTCTAAGACCCAAAACTGAATGCTCATAGTATGTGTGCCCAGGAATCAAGTTTACACACATACCGTTCAGAAAATAGATACAGAATAACCAATGTCACAATATAATATATTTATTACCGAATAATGTCTTACAAAAGACTAAATCAAAAACTCTCAAAGATATAGCAGCGAAACGACTCTATAACTCCACAGGCAATCGACTGGGGGGTAATCCCTCGCCTAGAACTCCTGATCAAAGAATCCCAAATCTTCTTCAGCTTTTGAGCAGCAGGTTTGAGTAGCATGGAAAAATAGCAAGGTTGAGTACACTTAAGGTTGGTACTCAGCAAGTGGTGGGAAAAATATGATATGCATGCCATAAAATCAAGAGTAATGCTATAACAAGATTAGATGCAGAAAAGAAACTACACATAGACTCCTTAGTTCTTAAGCA